>JAEAOA010000363.1:1817500-1835000 GCA_016746295.1 Potamilus streckersoni | reverse complement strand
TTAAATATGTAGCGGACGTAGATCACGATCTTGACATGACTGAATATGTGGATTACGTCGATCACGATTTTGACATGACTGAGTATGTGGCGGACGTAGATCACGATCTTGACATGACTGAATATGTGGATGACGTCGATCACGATCTTGACATGACTGAGTATGTGGCTAACGTAGATCACGATCTTGACATGATTGAATATTTGGCGGACGTAGATCACTATCTTGACATGACTGAATATATGGCTGACGTAGATCACGATCTTGACATGACAGAATATGTGGCGGACGTAGATCACGATCTTGACATGACTGAGTATGTGGCTGACGTAGATTACAATCTTGACATGACTGAGTATGTGGCCAACGTAGATCACGATCTTAATATGAGTACCAATGTGTATACCCTGGTTGTATTTTCAAAATATTTTATGACATGACCTGAGCCGTTTTAAGAAGTTTGGGGGCCCTATGCACAATCTCTCAGTCTCAGATACAGAGTATTGCATTGCATCTCCATGAGCATGTGTGTCATTTTGTTAAATTTGCTAATATAGTACTAAACTGCTAACACATCCAACGCCGAAATTTGTTTTGGGGGGAGGGTGGGCTGCCGCATGGCCCTAGGAATGTGTCTCGCGTGCATATCACTTAAAAGGGCACTAGACATGACATAGGTGAAGATATGAAACATAATAAATAATACTTTCTACTTGCTCTCTTTGGAGACAACTATTGAAAAATTCTTCCAGTTGCTGCCATGAAAAAGGCTTCAATTGTGATTTTCTTTGACAGTCGAGACACGTTTGCCAATCGAATAAGAAGTCAATCGAATAAGAAGTCAATCGAATAAGAAGTAATTTTGCCAACACAAATAATTGTAATTTATATGTAACCTCAAATCATTGATTTGAAATTAATTTGAAATTAATACTTTACTGACTGTAGAAAAGTTTTACGTAGGGACATCACTTTGCGTTACAGACTGTAACTATAATTTTATGTTGGGTTTCACAATGTTGTAATGACTGCATTCCTTGAGCAAAGCAAAGTCATTTCTATGTTAGGATTAAAAATAACAAAGACGCGTAACACATGAAACTTCTTCACTGGGCATAGTACTGAACTGAGCTTGTTTTCTTTTTACGTAATGAGTTAGGAAACCCTTTATCCAAACTGGATTTCTGTCGTTCATTCGAACTGAATATGTATCTTCTCTTGTGTACTAGAATCTCTATCTGCCATATAATCTCAGTCATATATGTGGTTAAAATATTGCTAGGAACCAAATATTGGAATATATACCAATACGAAGCTTTAATTGTTGGTATTAACTACTTAATATTGGCAAAATATGATACACGGGTCCAAAGATGAGTCGGTTCCTTTTCACTAATGCAGTCTGCAACTCTCTGTCTAGGAGGATATATTTCTATTTTTTCATATCCATTGTTTCCTTTCAAAACTGTTCCCATATCTATCCAGCCCACATCCTTATGAGGTGCTCGGTTTGACATAGATACATGAAGTAATTGTTCGCTGGCACTCTCTTAGCCGGGCAAATGATAAAAAAATAAATATTTTACAAAAAACCTCAAGAAAATTAATATAAAGTAATTACACTAACATCTTTGTTGCAACGGGTCATATTTTACAATAATAAGCTTGAAAGATAAATAGGTATTGAAGGCGTAAGTATTAAACAGGCGAGGATGTCCATATGTTTCTTAGCTGATAGTGTTTACGATAACCAGGATTTAGTATCAACTTCTATATGTTTTAGCCGAATAAAAAAAATAATGTGTCTTCGATTAAATTATATGTTCTACTCCTCTCATTTTTACTGACCTAATAGTTTTTCCTTTTAAGGTAACTAACGCAATACGTGAAGGACATGACTTGGATATATGTGATCGTGGTACGTAGGTCCTTATAGGTATTGTATTTCAAACGACTCGACACAATATGGACATGTCTTTGACTTCTTGCGCACTTAATGAAAGAAAAAATGCTCACAACTTTTCTATATCAACGACAATTTAGTCACAGGGAAACTAACACACATTTCATTGAATAGCTCTTATCTTATTTCCATCCTAGACCTTGGGAGGTATGTCAACATTGACATCAAAGGGACAGCTAATATTCGCACCTGTCCACACTCCCTTTGATCAGCCGACGATTCTTGATGTTTATGATACTGTGTTGTACGACATCATTCATAGACTTATGCTCAGATGTTCCCCATTCATAACCCATCTCCAGCACATTTATCGTAAAACATATTGTGCTTTTAATACGACATTTCAGCCATTGAAGGGTGATGACTGAATACATGTCACGTTCCGTACAACAAAGGTAACCACGCAAACCATCTCTCTCTCTCTCTCTCTCTCTCTCTCTCTCTCTCTCTCTCTCTCTCTCTCTCTCTCTCTCTCTCTCTCTCTCCGACGCAAACACACACACAGACACACACACATGCACACACACTGTTCGAATTATTTCACTCTAAGATAATAGGAAAAAAACAAATACTACCGGCACGCTTTCATACTAAATAGAAATAATACGTAAGTGGCAAATTTTTTTCGGTACCCAAATCCACATGTCTCCATGTGCGTCATAAATGTATGTATTAATGAAAATCGATAAAGTGTAACACGCAGTTTAATTAATCCGACTAGAAACAACTAATTTGCGTGTATGAAATTGATTTTCTCTTTTTGGAAAATCGGGAGTGAGTATAACAGTGATTTTCTTTAGGCGTCACCATTTTCTCATATGCGACAATTTCTTATGGTAAATGGAAAACATTTCATGAAATGTGCGCATTAAAGCATTCGGGATAAGAACACACTCAATGCAGCTTCCAAGTAGGGTGTGGTCTTGTAGTCAGCAAACGTCAGAAGGGTGCGTGCTATGGGCTAGGGTACTTGGAGTGGGAAGGTGTTGGTGGGGGTATGACGTGGATTGCTGAGGATATTCCAAAACGATTTTAACCAAAGGAAAAAAAAATGAAATAATCATTCTTCCACGAGAGAACAAGCAATATTGACAATTCTGTACTGGATATAATTCGACAATTTTTTTTTACGGGACTTAGAAAAATTAATAATGGTACGCCTTACAGGTAATGTTCACATGTAAATAATGGCAAGGTTTATACAACAACACACGTAAGCAAATGCATATGAACATCAGTAATAATAAACAGAGTTTAAAATGGAAATGTATCAAGAAGAACAAAATCATGAAATTAAGGGATATATATATATATATATATATATATATATATATATATATATATATATATATATATATATATATATATATATATATATATATATATATATATATATATATATAATGAAAATAAAAAACGCTTGGAAAGTTTCAGCAAAGCAGCCTCGCAAAAAGCGTGTCAAAAGAATCACTACTAATGTCAAAACTAATCAAAAGTTAGATTAATGTGTGTTCACTGAGTTAAAAAAAAAGTTTGCTGAATTCTTGTACCATCGAAAAGAAAATATTTTTATAACCAACGTCCAATAATATTATCTACACTAGAATCATCTTATAATGAAGACGCATGTAACGATAATTTCAGAACGCACATAAAAACAGAACATCACTGCGAATCTTATCGACTGAGCAATTAACGAAGCGGGACGTAGAACTTTGACCATTTATGATGGTAATATGTATTATGGTACAAAGTGACGTGGCTAATGAGAAACAAACACGTTACGTGTTACCTAAAATCAAAACCGCTCCGGTGGCCTAGTGGTTAGAGCGTCCGCCTCGGATGTATGAGGTCGTGGGTTCTATCCCCGGTCGAGTCATACCAAAGACTTACAAAAATGGTACTAACAGCTGCCTCGCTTGACGCTCAGCATTAAGAGGTTAGTGTTAGGACTGGTCGGCCTGGTGTCAGGATAATGTGACTGGGTGGGACATCATGCTACATGTCTCCGGCATGATGCCCCAGTGCTAGACATCACTATAAACTGCTACACTGCAGACATCGTAGTGATATGACTGAAAAATTGTTAAAAAGCTACGTTAAAATCATAAACACACATAAACACACCTAAAATCAAATAATCACTGAGTTCACGACAGAAGAAAAACCAAACTGGAAAGGAAAGTTTAAATGGTTTTTGTTAGGTACTTTTTGAACTGTGAATTTTAAATAATCAAAAATGTACACACCAATAAATACCCAATCATGATAATTTAATTTTTTAATGCACATAATTACAAACAAATTAGTAAGGGTGCAGAAACAGATAGGGATTCCGAAGATTTCGGGCCAGACAAACCTTAGTCATGGCATCAATGCAGGGGATAAATCAGTTAAACGGATCAAGAAGATAAACAGAACACACACACACACACACACACATATATATATATATATATATATATATATATATATATATATATATATATATATATATATATATATATATATATATATATATATATATATATATATATATATATATATAAGTATATATATATATATATATATATATATATATATATATATATATATATATATATATATATATATATATATATATATATATATATATATATATAGAGAGAGAGAGAGAGAGAGAGAGAGAGAGAGAGAGAGAGAGAGAGAGAGAGAGAGAGAGATAAAGAGAAAGAGAGAGAGAGAACACACAATGTGATGAAGATAGAGACACCAACTATACCATATAAACCAGCCTGCAAATAATAATCTTTCCAAATGCATTGAGTCTTTAAGACTGCATTTGTGAGGATGAAAACTAACGAAAAATAAAGCACACACATGAAAACAAAGTAAGGCAAATCACTGCAATACAGTTTTTTACACTCTCCCATGCGATTTCGGGATCAATGGTCCCATTGCAAATGCGATTTTGGTTCTACAGACGAAGCTGACTCCCGAACTTAAACATAAAGCTACGCAGATGCATCGACTGCTAAAATTGATATAGTCTCTAGCTATTTGCAAACTATATTTTTTCATGTATAATTAAAACTAGGACAGCGATATGTTTTGAAGCCCAATTGTAGCTGTTCTCAAACTTATAACGCGACTCAAATCAAGGTTGCGGGGGCAGGAGATCTCATCAGTGATGCGAATAGTAATAACTTATGCCTGAGGGCAGGGAGGCCCTCATCGTGGGCAATTTAGGGTTGCATCAAAACATAAGACAGTGCGTTTTGATCATTTGAGCGAGTGACTGACACAAAATAATTAATATGTATGCTTAGGTGTATGATGAATTCCACTTAAAAGGTCGTCTATCAGTGCCTAATTAAACCGTAGGAAAACTAGTGTTATAATAGAACTATCTCATCTTCCAATTTTTGTACTTCAAGACGAGCACTTAGGAGTTCCAGTCCATGCGCGGTAGTCTTAAAATATTGTACAAGATTCGTATTGACATATCTTCGCAACACAAGCGTTTTTCCATCGACGACTTGTTCCCTACCAATCGCACGCGTTTTTCCATTGACGACTTGTTCCGTACCAAACACACGCTTTTCCATTGACGACTTGTTCCCTACTAAACACACGCGTTTTTTCCATTGACAACTTGTTTCCTACCAAACACACGCGTTTTTCCAGTGACGAGTTGTTCTCTACCCAAATCACGCGTTTTTTCATTGACGACTTGTTCCCTATCAAACACACGCGTTTTTCCATTGACGACTTGTTCCCACCAAACTTTATTAAAACATTCGTATGATACATATCGCCATATTTAATTGAGACAATATGTGACAGAAAACACATAACTAAAATTTGTAATCTTTTTTAACAATTTTGTTATCATCAATATTATTTTCAATACAACAAGGTGTGGATAAAATCCTACAATTTAGCTGTATATATTCAGGCTTTATAAAGGCATGATTAGGGGTACAAACGAAAGGATACGTGCTATCAATGTACACCATGTGAAGAATTGATATGTCGGACAATAGAGTGCCTATATTCAAAATATTCTAAAGTCTTAAACAAAGTAACAAAAAGAAGCAAAACCAACAGGTTTGGTAAACTTTTGCAGATAATTTAATTCTCTAACTTAAGAGGACTTTGCGGTATATTGAATTAAATCCAAAATAATTCTAAAGTTTATATCACAAATCGAAACAAATATAAAGTTCCGAATGAATTCGTGATTCTGAATGAGCTGATATAACAATATCCTTGAATGTTTAAAGTGCCAACCGTCTTGGATGTATCACCGTGTAATATTAATCCAAAAATTCTGCTTTAGTCCAGACAGCCATTTGAGCACTACGTAGCTAAGAAAAAAAATTAATTTAGACAAATGATTACTCTCAAAATAAATTGTCACAAAATGCTAAATTCGTCTGCAGAATGAAATTAAAGCAAGAACAATAATAGGAAATAGCGCAGTTCCCTCTTTATATAATTCTCCACAACCATAATTCAAATCTGGGTTGTAATTGATGTATATGACTTATTTCCCTACATTTATATTATGTATAAAAGCAACCATCCAATGAGAAAATGATCCCAAACTTGTAAATAAGTTCGTTATTAAAGCAAAGTTTTAAACTAGTAAATACTTATTTATAGCACTATCTAAAATAGAATCTGCAGTCATGCAACAAGAGATAAACACACAATACAGATATGCATAACACATCTATACTTGTAGCTTAATGGTACAGGAAATATTTTTGATGCAGAATATTTGGTTTTGTACTTCCCTGTTTGTCTATCTTGTGTTTGTAGTTCAATATACTAACCGATTGCCGTAGCACGAACATTTAAAAGCTTCATTCAAAATCTTTGGGTCTTAAAATGTTGCTCAAACAATTATACGAATTTGCTTAAATACTGACATTCACTTGATCGTCATTTTAACTTGTCATTGCTAGAAACGGTCATTATTCTAAGATCGATTAAATATCGCTAGTCTTGCTGTGTCCCAACGATGTCATCAAGAAAGATTAGATTAGCTTATAAACTAATGTATCATTTGACGTAGATTACAAGTCTTAAAAATGCACTGTTTTGTGGCCATGAATAAATTTCTTACAATACTTTCTATTGTCCGTAGCCACGTGAGACAAACAGCTACGCTCCTTTATCATTCATTATTGACTGTGCTGAAACTTTCCCATTTTCCTTGATTACGAAATCGCATAGATAGGTCATCAACAACACAATATAACAATCTCTTACCCATCAATGAAATGCCCGATTTATCGATTGAATCTGAACTGTGTTTATGAGATACTGCGCATGGCTTATTCAAACGGCCTGAAAAAATCACGTTGGTTCACAATTATAAGAAAAAAGTACACGCGTTTGCAGTGATTGGCTAAGCAGGTTTATGAATATTCATTAGAAATAAGAAAGATCCATACCGGCAGTAACACGTGAGAAAGGAACGTAGTAGCTTATCGCTAGTAACTTGCGACAACGACTATCGTCATTTGTCAAACTTTACCCGATACAGATGCCGATATCAACAGACCACCAACCAGGTGACAAAAGTATTAGTTATTACATATCGCCGGAAGCCAGACACCTCACTGTGAGTCAATTTGCTTTGAAATGGCCTCGCGAATGGCAATAATCCCGAACATCTAAATTGAACGATTGCACCCGTGCTGGGAAACATATGCAGAAACCTCTTTGTGCTTGGACCGGAACATTTGTGTACTCTAATTTTCTCCTTAGATCGGACATCATAAATTTCATCCACAAAGCAGAGTTTAAGACATTTTCGTAATTGAAATTCTCCCCATGCTTATTTCACCCACCCCCAGATAAGAGTGACTAGAATTCGATATAACCCAAAACTAGTGACCGCCCCAAACGCCAATTTAGTTTGTTTCATTATTAGCGACCGCAATTTTTATATCACAATAAATAAAAGATTGTTTAGATAGAGGGATAAAGCTACTTGAAAAAATTAAAAAATTAACAAAATTACCAAAAGAAGAGATATCAAGTGATTAGGAAGTGAGATGGTAGGTTGGATCATGTGCACCCTGTAATGAACATCTATTTTGAGAACATGACCGAAAGTTTACCGTAATGAGAGCAATTACACTTTGACGGGGATTTCGATATTGGGGAAAATAAGAGTAAAAAATATTAGCAATGCCCATCTCATATCTTTGTCAATTAGTAAAGTCACCTTACAAAAAGTACCATTCGGCATGAACTTTGAAACCAACTTATGTCAGTTTTATACTTTTTTAAATGTTGTAGTCGTAAACAAAATATAATAATTTTATATAATATGCGGTATCCATGAAAAGAGCTGGTTCCCTCTGCTGCCGGTGATACTGTGTATGTAACACTAGATTGGTGAAAGTAAATAAAGGCACTGACAGAGGGACCTATTACAACACAAGACTGACAATGACAGAGGGACTGATTACAACACAAGACGATGACAGAGTGACCGATTACAACACAAGACGATAACATAGGGACCGATTACAACACAAGACGGACAATGACAGAGGTACCGTTTACAACAACACGAGACGGACGATGACAGCGGGACCGATTACAACACGAGGTGGACGATGGTTTAATCCATGATCTCAAAAAGCCCTTTAGAAAGAGTAGTTAAACACATGCACAAAATAATCCTCTTAACATGTGGGAAATTATAACCTTTCCACAGCAGAGACAAAAACAAAGAAAAGAGAATCATTGGTTATCGGTTATCGCCCCTCCCGCGTCATTCCGTTATCTCTTTAATACTGTAGTTAATAAATTTAATGCTTTATTTTCATATCCAGAATTTATTTTGCGCGCTCCTGAAATTTATTACTATGAGGTCATCATCGGCTGCCTGTAATGAAACCTCCACGGTGAGAATTAGAATCCAACAGTACATTCAGTAATGGAAGGGAAGCACGTGAAGTTGTATCTTTCATGTCCAATTTGTACTTGTTGATTAACATTGTGTATATACAACACACAGTCTACAGTTATCCAATGTAATTTCAAGCATTCTGTAACATTTATTTAACACAATTAAATTCAGTCATTGTTTGCAATCCCAAGCATGGGGAGTGAGCGATGGGGGTCGAAAGAATAGATTAAGTTCTTAATGACCAATTAAAAGAAGAAAAATGCGCAAGCTGGGATTTACAGATCACGATTAATTTGATATCGTATTATATGATGCAGATTAAAGCGGAAATTCCTTGCAACGTTAAGGTACTTTAATGGTACGCCAGACTGGAAAACACGTAAAAATATTTACCCCCTACAATGAGAGAAAAAAAGATGAATTGTTTAGCTCGAACTCCAATTGAAATACCACAGGTTTTTATTATTGTAGGATCGATTGTTGGTGGTTTTTATTTCTTTATTTTGGCAGTCATAAAATTTGTTTCGTTCTGCAAATACATTGTAAACTGCAACAAATATAGTTATCATTAGTCTAACTGTTTCTTTTCTTACATCCATATGTTGCGAGGACCTGAGAACAACAAAAACATATATAAAAACAGATACATAAATAGAAAAGAAGTCAGATGTGTGTGGAAATGAACATTACTTGCTTTCAGCTAATTAAGCATTTTTAAATGTTGGTCAGAACATGTTCCGATTTCCACTTGTCATACATTTGTGATTAAATCCTTGGGTGGGAAAAGGACAAAAGTCTGTATAAATCGTATAAAGTTGAAGTCCTCAAAGCTACCACCCTTGGACTATGACACGATAAAAAGACAGAATTGACAGCAATGTTATCAATACACAGATGTCTTCTACTGTATACCTTTAGTGATCATTTCTTCAAAGCTCTCACGCTGTCCTAATTCTCTATCATATTGTAATAATAATTCCAATTGTTATCACTTTATTATTAAAAGGTCGTATACAAACATTCCACGTTCTCTAAATTAACAGAGAAGATAGACTTTTCGAGTCTAACACGAGTCAAGGAATTATTGAGGTCATATGAACTATATCGCATTTATTCGAGAAACCACCTGTATTGAAATGAGTTTAGTAAGACTATTGTTTTGAGCAAAATACGTATAAGGCGATATTACTGTATGCCATACTGATATTGGGTTCATTAAGGTATGTTGTTATAATGCGATGTTTTTCATCGTTTTTGCCAAGTCAGTCCATCAAGTTAATTAAAATGGAATTTCGACCTGCGGTGTGAATTCAAACAGAAATAGAAACATCCATTTATTGCGAAGAATAACGTTTACGTAGCCATTAATAACTATCACTCCTGCCAAAAGAAAAATAGCCCTTTGCATGGGGTCGTAACTGTTAAGCTCTGCCTTCTAGAAGTCCACGAAGTTCCGAGGTCTTGAGATGGTTAAAAATCAATCACTATTTATAATCGAACTATGTCCAATAATGATGAGTAAGCAGTTATAACATTTGACGGTTATACCAATAATGTCTTCATTCAACACAAACGGTCACAAGCCTATCTCGATATTAATTTTGTACATCTTTTTTGCACTGATATGTTCTATCTTACTAATTTAAATGCGAGAATATTTAACGTCTTTGATGTATATTGAGAGCTATTAAAATCGAACTATTATATAGATGATGTTTCATTAACTATATTTTAGAATACCATATTTCATTTATGTACATTTTGATAGTAGATACCTATATGATCCTAAAAGCCGAGTAAGTTGAGTAAATTGCAAGGTACATACATACATACATACATACATACATACATACATACATACATACATACATACATACATACATACATACATACATACATACATACATACATACATACATACATACATACATACATACATACATACATACATACATACATACATACATGCATGCATACTGACAGAGAGACCGATAGAGGTTCTGTTACAATTCTATTGTCTTAAAGTATGTAACATAAAAGAAGCGAAACAAAAACGTTTAGTAAAATCAACAAATCACTTAATTGCCTATAATAAAAAGTGAAATTTCAAAAGATAGTATGGCGAATTCAATGGCAAATGTTTTGGAAATGTCTTATCACCAGTTCAAATTTATAATAAGTCTTGAATGGATTTCAAAGGTCTCGAATGTACTGATATACCACAATAATGCAACCCAGTATATCTTTGAATGAGTTCTCAATAACAACAATGTCGTGATTAGTCCAAAAAGACAATGAACATATTATAAAGCTAATTAATAATTTAAATGCTCAATTCCTCTCAAATTAAATTTGAACACAAATACAAACTCGAATGATGGATTCCCAAAGACTGATATGAAACGTCAATGTATTTACCATAATTCATTATATGCAATATGCCATCTGATCTCTGATGAAATAGAATATTCCAAATAAGTGTCTACCATATCTCATTATAAGCAATATGCCATCTGATCTCTGATGTAATAGAATATTCTAAGCGACGAAAAAATTCTAATTTAAAAATTCTCTAATTCGCAGACAAGGTCATGTATCGATCTCCAATTCCAGCAAAACTCTTGTTACTTAGTGGAATCGTAACAAAAAGCGGGGTGGGGTGCAACTCTCAATTATGACAAAAGTCAGTTACATATTATAACTTAAACATAGAAAGCACTGTTACGACCCTCTAGTTGAAGTGTGTGTATGTGTGTGTGTGTGTGTGTGTTAAGGAATCATATTTGTATAAATCTTTTTGTTTCATTTATTTCATTAAATGTAATAATTAAAAAGATTATATTAGAATGGGTCTAATATGTTGTTAAAACATCGTTTTTACTTAAGTCTTAAATGTGACTCATGTGAGCACGCGCTGTGTATAATGGCAAATTCGTTACAAGTACACATTCAGGAATAGCTATGAAAACGATTGACTGATACTTGGTCAGTCTTTCCTAATGTCCAGATGTTTTGCGAAATTACACGTGTCCTCCATGTGCGTGTAATTTAAAAGACGTATTAATTTTGTTTATATGCTTGGGTATTTTGTAAGACAGAGTCAGAGTAACAACCAGAATAAAGAACAGCGTTGTAGCCTATTGTAACATCTTAGAGTTACACAACTTCTATTACCTTAAAAATGTATTTTTTATGCTAGAAGAAGTTGTCTTTTCACATGTCTACGTAGAACAACATGTGTTTTGTTAGTGAAGCTAATTGTATTTCGTTTTTCTTAATAATTGCTTTCCGGGAGAACAACATTACTCGTTTGGACAAAAACATTTTCCGAAAATATTCTAAATTGGAACGGAACAATACAAGCTGTGCTTTCCAGTGTAAATTCTGGATTTTTCTGTTAGCCTTCCTCTGACGTTATCATCCACAATCTTATACCGGAATTAAATTTCAGTCTGTTTGTTTAGAACTGTTCACAGGACTTCTGTTGTATATCTTTAGAACAAACAATTTTGATCGTTTCTGTAAATCGTCTGATGTTATCATCCACCATCTTATACCGGAATTAAATCTCAGTCTGTTTGTTTAGAACTGTTCACAGGACTTCTGTTGTATATCTTTAGAACAAACAATTTTGATCGTTTCTGTAAATCCTAAGTCTTGTTTTAACGTATTTACATTATTTCATGTTTTCTAAGAAAATATTTCTTTTGTTAAAATTTACAAAGCTTGTTGTCTTCACTCTTTCTTTGTGTTACTTTGAACGAGCCGATGCGTAACAGTACATTCAACTATGTGTTGTGTTCAAAGTTGCTGTACAGAACTAGTTTGAACATGGCGTAGGGATACATGGAGAAGTCAGCTGATGCGTATTAATTTCTTTTTGCTGACTCTGTATAAAACAGAGATGTGCTTTTTTGTTTGCTCCATACACCCCTGTTTTATACTTTGAATTATTGTAGACAGAGTGTGAGTAGAATTTAAGACAAATTAGGAATTATAAAAAATTAATTAAGAACATCGACTCTCAGACGTCAGTGTCAACACATGATATAGTTTCAGCCTGGGTGTGCGATAGAGAAATGAAGATTAAACAGCCGTATTGGACTGCATTTAAACCACGCAAGATTCAATTGATATGTAATATTGCTTATGTTGCATCAAATAATAATTGTTGTAGAATGTATGTAATAGTTAGTAAATTTTTATAGTAATGCAAGAGATTGGACAAATAAATTCATCCCAGATACTGAGTGAATTTACTAAAATAAAAATTAAAATATACTGACTATTCAGCTAAAACACCTTAAAAATGTTAGTGGGTAAACCATACACAATCGCAATATTTTAAATTCGAAACCTTGAAGCACAGATCACAAATACGACGGTTTTGTAGGAATTCTTCGCGCGAAAAATGAAAACAAATACTTTGATTTAACTTACCATACAAAATAAAGTGGCCACTTAAATTTTCACATCTGCAACCTCCTGCTGCGACAGAACCAGGGTTACTCTACAGGAGATGAGGTCTTATATAATTGATCGGAGTTAACACGCGTTTTTAATTGGCAGTTACGTTTGTTTTGTATCGTACAGAATCGTGATCGTGTCACGAACATAATCCTACTCAAAAAAGCAATTACAAATTAATGTTGTATGTTTCTGCCTCAGTTTAATTCATACAATATATAGTAAATACAGCGCTGTAGATGCAACAATTTATGTACTGGTTTCAAACATCTTTTTTATTAGAACATGCGACAATTTAGACTAATCACCGTAGAGTTCATGTAGTATAAAATAAATGTAATGTTAAATAGAAAAACCATTTATGTTTTAAATGAAAATGAATTGTCGTTCATAAATAGATAGATAGATTGATATTTTTACGGCCACCGGCACTATGAGGCTATTTAGCTCCAAACAAAAGTTTATATCGTTCTTTATTTAAAAGTAGTTAAATTTTTCGTATCGACCAGCGATCCGAAACCAAACAGTTTAAGGTAAAACGATAAAAATGGAAACGGTGGTAAATAATTATAGTTTTCCGATCAACGGTGAGTGCAAATGTATGACAACGAAAACATATGATTAGTCATTAAAATCTAACGACCGCACATATATCACACAAAACTGTTCATGGTGATAAAATATAAGCTATAACTTATGATAAATGTTTACTCCCTTAAGGCAGTCTATAATATTGGTAATGCTAACTGTATCAAAGAGCTCTCTCATGTCTTGCACAACGTAGTAATGATTACGCATAGGTTGAAGGTCGAAGCATTCCAGCATCAAGTGCTTAACAGTGAATGGTTCATTACAAGCTATGCTCTCTGGAGGGTCTTCTCCTTTTAGTATGTATTAGTGGGTTAAATGAGTATGACGAGTCGAATTCTTGCAACGACTACCTCCTCTCTACGGACAGAACTGTATTAAGGGGACCATTCTCCTAAGGTTGGCTTGATGGCAAGAAGTTTGTTATTCACGGCATCATTCCTTGATGCCTGTCATTTCTAACGTAAGAAGTCTTTAACACAACGTTTAAAATCAGTATATGGTGCTTTAAAATCAGTTGGTTCTAGTAATAGGGCCATTTTAGCAGCACGGTCAGCTTTATCATTACCTTTAATTCCCACATGGCTGGGTAAACAACAGTATACTATATTGTTGGAGGTACTCAGCTCAGTATGTTTAAGCAGAATATTAGCTAATAATGGATTCTCCAGTTTTCTGTTATGTAGTAACTGAAGTACTGATAGTGAATCGGAGAAGATAATGCTGTTTAAAATACGCTTGCTTGTAATCAATTGCAAAGCAAGGTCTATTGCTCTGATTTCGGCTGAAAAAATTGACGTACCATTTGGCAAGCGAATTTTTGTTATGTATTTTTCACTAACGAAGGCTGCAGCGGTCTTTTCCTCATCTTTTGATCCATCAGTATATATCTTGTATAATTTTCAAATTGAGAGTGGAGTTGATGGTAAGAGTTGAGGAAGATGGAAGGGTTTGTCTCCGATTTTTTTCCATCGTGTAGCGTGAAAAGTACCCTTGGTTGCTTAAGTAGCCATGGAGGAGTTTTGGAGATGGTCGTGTTCAGAATTTTCGAAATATCAACTTTTGTACTATCAAGTAATGGTAATATTCTAATGCAAAAGGTAGGTATAATGTTTGGTTTATTGTCATATAAGGGTTTATATTTAGGTTCAAAAACAGACGAAAAAGCAGGGTTAAGAAGGTTTGATCTTAATTTGAGAGCATATTGTAATAAAATTAAGGAGATGCGCATTTAGTGTAAGCAATTTGTGGGCTTGTGTGATTACATGTTTGATTATTGGAATTCGTTGCAGTGGGAAATATGCCTTTGCACGAAATAATTAGTCAATTCTTAGGAGCAAACGTCACGGAGAGAAAGTGTTAGTGAGATGCAATAGCCAATGTGTAGCGAACTCAGACCCAAACCGCATGACTATCCCTGTCGTGATATAACACTTTATAAAAACTAGAGGTGTACATCGGTTGTGTGACTGCAGCGGCAGTACTTTATAGTAGTAAACCGGTAAATTACACAATGGGATAAATGAGAAAGGACTAGGTAGATACCGTTTATGTTGCCGTAGCGGCAAATATGATGTAGATTTACTGGTGTGATGTGCCTTGAAACGGTAGTTAGACTGGCCTCAGGTATGCAGTTAAAATAGTCCCCCGTGTTAGGGATAGTTGTACAGTTTCTACGGTGTGAATTACAAGCGGAACGGAAAATTAATATAGAGAAACTGTGGAGATGTGCGTTTGATGGCTAAATTGCAAGTTGTGAACAATTTGGTCTTGTATTGATTATTGTACAATTTATGTACAGAATAGACACGTCTTGCTTTCCAACTTACAAGTGAAGTTGTGCAGAAGTCTTTGGGAAATATGGGGTAAACTTATGACTTCTAGCGGGATTCAAGCCCAGGGTTTTGACACCGCTCGGTCAAGCAAAAGACCCCTGGCTTGTAACAATATTGTATGGAAAGCATTTCTCTTCGTTGTGCTAAGGCTGGTTCGTTTGCTTCAATGAGTAGACTTTCACACGGGGATGTCTTATATGCTCCCAGGGCAAGTCTTATTCCCTGATGATAGATTGGATCATGCATCTTCAAATAAGACTTCCTTGCTGAACCATATACAATGTTACCATAGTCTAGTTTCGAGCAACTGAATGTTCTGTATATATCGAGTATGACTTTTCTAATAGCACCCCAGTCAGTGTGTGCTATTACTTTAAGTAAATCCAGAGATTTCAAGCATTTAGCTTTAAAATTCTTTAGGTATGGAATAAAGGTCGGTTTTCTGTCGAAGATGATACCTAAATATTTTACTTCCTCAATCATTGGAATAGGTGTTCCGTTCAGCGTAAGACATGGTCCGTCATGATGTGTTCGTAATTGACAAAAATGCATACATACAGTTTTTGTTTTCGAGAATTTGAAACCGTTAGTATTGGCCCAATTTTGGATCTTGTTGATATTTTGTTGTCATTGTCTTACGATTGTATGCATGCGCTTGGATAGGTAACATATTTAAAAGTTATCAACATATAGGGAGGAATCCACACCTGGATTCAGACACTTGGTGATGCTATTAAATTTTATATTGAAAAGCGTTACCTATAAAATACTGCCCTGTGGTACACCCATCTCTTGATCGTGCATATCAGAGAGGGTGAAGCTCACTCGTACCTTGAATTCCCTATCTTTCAGGAAGTTTGATATGAATGAGGGCAGTCGGCGTTTTAGACCCAGATTGTGCAGGTCATTTAGTATTCCGTACTTCGACGTTGTATCGGACGCCTTTTCCAAATCAAAGAAATGTTCCTTTTTTATAAAAGAGTCGCGAATAAATGTTTCGAGTCTAACCATTGGTACTACGTCCATAATGAAAGCCACTTTGAAAAGGAGATATTAAATTGTTGCTTTCCAAATACCATACTAGCCGAGAGTTGATCATTCGATCCATTGTTTTGCATACGCAGCTAGTTAATGATATAGGTCTATAGTTGGTAGGATCTGCGTTATCTTTTCCTGGCTTGGGGATTGGTATTAATGTTGATTCTTTCCAAATTTTTGGTACATTACCAGTAATTCATAAATCAATGAAGATTTCCAGAAGAACTGTTAGGAATAGTTGTGGGAGGTGTTTCAAAAACTGGTAATGTATATCGTCAGGCCCAGCGGATGTATCATGAGCTTTATTCAAAGATTCCATAAACTCCGATATTGAAAACGATTGGTTATAACTTTCCGAGTTGTTCGATGTGAATTTCAACCGTGTTTTTTCCTAAGAGGTTATTAATCTTTGGAAAGTTTGTATTGTTAGACGATGAAGAATATTTTGAGAAACAATCAGCAAGAACATTAGCTATTTCATGTTTGTTATTAAATTTGTTATTTACCTTCAGATATTGGAAGGAATTGTATTTTCCCTTTACATTTATTTTGGGGATCGTGTCCCAAACCTTCTTTATTGAGGAACGAGAGTTTAAAGTTGAAACATTTTTTCCATGATGCTCGTTTACTTTCTTTAAATGTCGGCGAGCTTTGGCCCGAATAATACGGTATTGAGTTAAATTTTCAGGTGTT
>JAEAOA010000363.1:1587500-1812500 GCA_016746295.1 Potamilus streckersoni | reverse complement strand
TTGTGGTGGTAGTGGTGGTGATTGACTTTTCATCAAGGCCTTAAAATCTTTCAAACTAGGTAGAGCTGTTTCGTCTAAAGCTTTTTAAAGGTTGCAGTGGTTGCAACAATTGACTATACCGTGGATATTTTTTCGTTTCGGAAAAATTGCTACAATCCATCAGCAATTGTAATTCTTGTTGTAACTAGGATATCTCGGTGAAATTGTGATTGGGAGGTAATTCAGGAGTTCGTTGTTCTTGTCAACGATGGTATTACATCCGTCGTTTGTAAGGCACTAAAGTCAGTTTTCCTCCTTAGTTTATATTTCAAGGATCACGTCTGATATCTTTTGACTTATTTCGTTTTCCTTTTCCTTTTTTCACAGAAAAAGAACGACCATGATAACGGTGTACACATCTTGGTGGGGACATCTTGGGGTGATTAGCAGCACAAAAAGCACTGATACTAAAATTGGCCTTAGGTCTTTTTATACTGGAATGCATCGCCACTGATTGTCCTTACGTTTTATCAACTTGATGACAGTCTACACACGTCGTGGAGGAGATCGCAAGTGACTAAATCGAGCCAGTTCGTGCTGGGGATTCCAGTAAACTTTGTAACATGCCTGATCTCTCTTTGACTTTGATTTTGGATACCGGTACTTTATGAACAGCTGCAACTGCTGCTAAGGAGGAAGATGGTATCACAGTTGGAGGAGACGATTTTGCGGACGCTCTCTTGTAGGCAGAAACTGTTTTATATGGACCTAGTCTTGGCACCGTTGCGCTTTTTCTTTTGGGTACGTCGGGAAGTGCCTTTTTTCTTGGTGACAACTTTGGGCGCATTGGGATCCCATTTTAAGTGGGAACGAACGACAACACCTCCTAGTGAACCACTACCTCCAGGTTTCGAAATGATTTGCTTTTTGGTTTGAGTGTCAATGCGAGGACCTGCCAGTTGCGTTAAGGCTACTTTTTCTGTCAAAAAAGCGTTTGATTTGTTGTGTAATCTCAATGATGTCTTGCAGTAATTGACATGCTGTCACCGTAAACCATCGAAGGACGTCTTTGAGACTGGCTTCTAAGACACGAGCACATATTTGTGGATTCTTTTCATAACTAATATCGTACAAGGCGCGAATCAATTTGACGGGAAAATGAGACTAAGGAGACGTAATGTTGATATTGTGTGAGACAGAATCCAAGTGACCAAGGTTTTTATAGATTTTTGTTTCTTTGATGGTTAAGTCTACGACGGGGATATGTACACGACAGGTCTTCCGTCTTGGCACCAGTGGTGAAATAGATGGGTACGAAATCGCACATTATCGGGGGTAGTGGGTTTTACATCCACGAGTAAATAGGCGTCTGCAGTTTGAGTGACATCTTCGTACGCATGAGTCAGCCAAGGTGTTCCTAACTGTTTGGCTAAGACTTGCACTTGAGACTTATCTTCTGGACTTTTAAACAAGACCACGTAATGAGCATTAAGACTGATGGTACGATGAGCTTTATTTTGTTGAAACAAAATTTTTGTGATGTAAATGAAAATGGCATTACGATGATGCCATTTGCATTTAAACCACAGTTTAATTTCGTCACCGTCTTCTCCTAATATGTCATCAAAGATGACCAAATGGGTTTGACTGGGGTCAGACACGATTTCGTTTTCTTAGACAGGAATGCTTTCCAGAAAAACAATGGAATCACCTGGACTTTCTCGTAGAAGGCTGTACGGCGATTGCCACTCTCGGTAACATCACACGATTCGTTGAGGTGGACGATCGATCAAATGATGTTTATGTTCGATCAAATGTTTGACAAATTCGGTTTTTTCTGAACCGCTAGTTCCAGCAATGAGCATGTTAAAATGATGCCGAAGGTAAAATGCCTCCCAACTAGCACGATCCAAATGTTCGTCAATGACTTTGAAAGTGGAGGAAGAGGGAGCAGAGACAATAGAGGTAGCCATAGTATTGTCAGAAATGACACCACTTTTGACATAAAGACAGACAAGACTTAAAGTTTTTATACTTTTTTCAGGACATATTTATTGCAAACTTTAAAATGAAATAACACGAAAGACATAAATACATAATAACCAAATGGTTAAGTACATGGATAAGAGACACATCAAAACAATCATCGTGGAATATAAGCAGGTTTCTACTTTCCAACATTTGTATCATCCAAATGTAATGTCCTAGGGACAGTGTATTTTCCAAAAGTCTTTACATTCCTTGCTACCGACACTTAAGGGTTCTCTCTGAATGGTCTTTCGGGAATGTTAAGGACAGTCCTGTCCTGAATAGAGTGACTTTTTCACGGAATGTTTTATTGTTTTATGATTACTAAGTCTCGTGCATAGTCGGACACTTAATTAGTCCAAGCCTTGAATCCCCAACTTTTCCAGTCACGTACATCTCTCCAGTAATGGTGTAAGTCACAAGCTACACATACATCGTCATACACATCTTCAGTACATAAAAGTTGACGAATCTTGTTTTCCCGTAAAGGTCGAGAAGTATCCAAATGAAAACGCATAGCTTTCAGGAGAGTGATTTTTTCGTGGAAATTTAAAGGAACCACTTTCATGTTCTCGTAATAGACATGGAAACTGTTGTATCCCTAATGATAAAAATTCTGGCATGGTCGTCCATTTTTATAGTTTATTTGGTGTCAGGTGATAAGAGTACTTTTTGAATAGCTTCGATTTTAGTTTAGTACTGCACCAAAACCTTTCAGTCACTAACTCACACACCACACTTCGCACAGAAGTTCTCTCCTTAACTATAAAGAAATTGTCTTTTAAAGATTAGTTGGAATCCTCTAATTCGTGTTTTGGAATTTGGTGTCCTATTTTCACCTTGTAAGTTGAATGAGTGGCATCCAAAAATTTAGGATTATGACCCGCTTCATCAATGTTTGACCACTGGAAAAATTTCATCCGAATCAGTCTTCTTATAGGATTGAGGTACCATTGGTTGTAACATCGGTGACGTAACGGATGCAATGGGTTTCGTAAGTTTGACTTGTATTTTGACCAACTCTTGGTAAAGTTGTTCTCAGAACTCCACAGGTAAGCTATGAATGCTATCTTGTAAATTATCCACGACCATGTATCAGTCAAATACTTCTCCTTGAGTGAAAATAATGAACGCTGTGAGTCATCACCAATGATAACGGACGTGGCATGGTAGAACGTTTCTATAGTCTCTTTTCGGCAGCTATAAGTGTACTTTCTGCACAAAAGTGGTCGTATTCATCCGTTGTCAAATCCAAATGTTCTAGTCACTAACTGACACATGATAAATCCATCAACAGTTTTCACTTCCACTAAGTTTACATTCTCTACTAGAGTTAGGTAACTCTCTAACTCTAATTTTGGAATTAGATTCAGTAAATGTACCTGGTTGTAAAAATAATCACTAGCAACAAGACAACATTTTCGCCCACTTGTACTTGGACAATGCCAGACAACTTGAACACTTTTTTCAGAATCATTGAGGAATCAGTTGTTCCAACATCGGAGAAGTAACGGATGCCATTCTTCTTTGAATTTCTTTTGGCCTTTGGGAGTGTGACACCAAGAAGGATAGCCAATGGCTTCTTGTTTAAATTTCAAAAAAGGCATTCACGTAGTCTGAGAAAATTCCTTGTTGAGTCTCGGCGCCTTTATGGTATTTTTCTGTCCTAGCAAAGTGGTAAATTCTGTACACTTCTAACATTTGGTATCCCAAGTCCATAGCTTTATACAATTCTACGCTGACCCACGTTCCGGTCAAGGCGCGTTCTTCTTGAGTGTGACAGTATTTGCAAATGTATGTATACAGAGAACACACGTCAAAGTATTTTATTTCCTCACCTTTCTTCTCGTCGACTTGGTACAAGAAACATGTAGCATCCGTCCGCCCTCCGTACAAACTGTCCCTTGGGTTCAGATGGTGACCCAGCTTGTAATTTTGCGTTTAAACTCGGGATCGGTTTTCAATCGCTGACCTTACTCGTGTTCCCACTTTTCTACCTCTTTGTATCCTTGCTCTTATAATTTCAAGCGACGCTGGCAAGTGTCCTGGTACAACGCTTCCAAGGTTCCTTGAAAAAAAATGAGTTCTTAGTGGCACGTTGGGGGTAACAGATGGGACATCCGTGAAATAAGCATCCGATAAACTCGTACACAATATTGGGATTTTCTAAGTACCAGCCATCCACTTAATACATTCCGATGGTTTTCTCGCCTCCTCCGTTGCGGGCGTGTTGGATCCATTTGTCTTCCTTGTCACACAAGTAACCTATCCTGCGTAGAGCTTTGACCGAATATTGACGTTTGACAAAATTGGCTGTTTGAGGATTGATGACAGCTAATATGTTTTAGGGGCATGAACCGTTGGCGGTACACTAAGGGACACGCTATGGAAATGGTACAGGCTTCTTTCGAATGATCGATCCCTCCATGCTCCATGAACGATTCTTGAAATTTTCCACAGCAACGTCATAAAATGTCCACGTCGGAACGATAATATTTTAACATTTCTTCCTGGATATCGAAAGGGTCCGAGGCGTGAGTCTGGTACCTTGCGTAGAAAGCTTCTCGTTGCTCGGTACGCAAGTTTTCATGGTCGTAGTAGTGAGCTTTAGGCAAATTGGTTTAGACGGCGTGTTGTTTAACTTCGATATTGAAAAAGTGTGGAAAATAGCTTTTGTCCATTTATGCCATGCGAAACATTTTATGCATACGACTCAAAGGCATGGTCAAGTAATTCATAGAATCTGTAAACTGCACTTGACCCACTTGCATGGAAATCCGTTCAAGCTCACTTTAGGACGTTCGATACTTTGTTCCGTATAGTATCTTAACATAAACTGTCCATCGTATCCCGAGAAATTGTGAGCCATCAACGTAGCATAGCAATGTCAATCTCCGTAACGTTCGAGGTCTTCTTGGCTTCACGTCTCTTCGATAGGGTATAAGATCCGTTGGACAAAAAAGTCAATGTATAAGGCCCCCGAAAGAGTTTGTTCACGTCCTCCAAGAATCTTGCTACAGTGTGGGTAATGAGTGAATATGGGTTTTTGGATGCACTTCTCACACGTTCGGTGAGCCTCCCAGAAGTTAAGAATGTGAATCACAGCTTTTTCATGCATTCAAAATCTAAAAAGATGGAATTTCCTTTCTTCTTCTGGTCATTATCTTCTCTATGTTCAGAATGGTATTTTTGAATGTAGCATTGGTGTTCCAAATACACAGTTTCGAACCACTTTTGATAAATTTTCTTTCCTAAACATACGTGCGCGTTGACATTATTAGTACGTATGACTTGTCCACAAGTAGGGCAAGATCGTAAGAGTTGACAAGCACATTTCTGCAGTGATCCTTGCGTTTTCAAATGTTGTTGGTAACAAGTTGGACTGAAAAACGTGCGCTGATAAGCTGGGCAATTCATTCATTCTTGTTCTTCGTCCAGACAGGGTTTAGAAGCTAAACATTCCTCACATCGATCCGCAATGTGTTGCTCTCGATTGTTATATCCATAGTCACATTTCTCACAGTAATAAATGTATGAAAGTAATGCAATGAGCTTGGTAATCTCATCAAAGTGTTCATTGTGATGACAGACATGAAAGTATTTTCCGTCTTTGATATCTTTGCCTCGAAAAAAAGAGGTACGCGCACTTCTTGATGGTGTGCTTTCAAGGTGTAACGTTCAGCCAAGATGTCTTGC
Organism: Potamilus streckersoni; assembly: GCA_016746295.1. NCBI lineage: Eukaryota > Metazoa > Mollusca > Bivalvia > Unionida > Unionidae > Potamilus > Potamilus streckersoni. The sequence continues at coordinate 1,806,797 of JAEAOA010000363.1, read as the reverse complement.
AATTTGTGCATTTCAGGAATGCTACAGGGTGTGACTTTAGTTATTCCCGCTTGCTGTAACAGGAGTTCTGATTCTCGTTGTTGTTTGGCTCTGTCCGATCGTTGAATTATTTTCCAGGCTCTTTTCTATTCTGCCCTGTTGATTTTGTCGCCATATGTTCGTCCCACCACAATTGCACGTACTAAACTGATATGGTATTGTGGGCAGTCAAGTTGGACGAGGCTAAGCTTGATGCTACGAAGGTTGTCTACCAATAACACTTTTTTTTACCAGGTCCTGTCCCTTGTGGAAGCGACACGTGGGTCATGAACATTGTCGCTTTCAGTCGGTGATGTAAAGCTTGTCGTTGGATTGCTGTTCGTGTTGAATCTTGTCGATGGTTTTGGAAGGTGTTAATTCTGATGGACTGCTAAATTCGATCCAAAGAGACCTCAAATTGTCGTGATGAAGGGAAAGTCTCTTTAGCTTGAGATTGCTGACTTGAAATCTTTAAACTTCACTGCATACATGTAGGCTGTAGTTCTAAATTTTCTAGATGAGCGTTTGTCCGTCTTTCGAATGTAAAAAGCAGTTTTCAGGGTTTACTGATGGTAATGGACTTTGACTCTGTGTAAATTCTCTGGGCTTAGATTCTGGTTCACTCATCTCGTCTTCAAATCGCTGTCATGAATATGAGACAAGACCTCAGATACTGTGCGAGGCAATAGCATCTTACTTTCTTCTCCTTTCTTTATAAAATGATGCGATTGTTTTCATCTTAATTGACTACAGCACAATGGTAGTCTTTATATTCATCTTAAATATATATAAAGGGCTAGTGTAACAAGATAACCGAGTTTGGGACTTTCGGATTGATAACAAAACCCCATTGATGGGAATGCAATACAATGTTTAATGTTATATGGGGGTATGAACTGAAATATTATAGACACGTGCTTGCGCTGGGTCCCAATATGAGACTAATTAACATAATAAGCACGATCTTAAATGCAATAAACATGATACCAAGACAAATGAAAAAAAAAAAACGATCCACGGAATGTCACAAAGAGAAATATGATCGTAAAATACGAATAATGTTATGTTCAAAATGACGAATTGATATAATAGCTAAAGTATGATTGTTCGTTCAAAAATACCGAATTGCAAGTTTTACTCATACTAGTAAAACGAATAATGGTTCGTTCATAACAACGTCTTGATAGTTATATAAACAAATAAGATTTCGCTCAAACAAGCGAAGTGCAAAAACACTGGATATTACAAAAAAACCTGCATTAGCCCACGGCTAAAATATTATGTATCTGGAGCAATGTAAACATTCCCTGATTCAAAGCAAAGATTTGTAGTCACCGACCACCATTGATTCCTGGGATAGACTATCAGCGTCCACCACGTTGGTCCGCCACGCTTGATAAACCTCAACCCGACTAGCAACGTTGAAATATTCGAAGCCCTCGAATATACAAACACAGCACCACTCAGCACTGCACACGTAGCTCTACACTGCTGTACGGCACGACACAGCAGCACAACACAGCATACGCCCTCACAGTACAGACAGCTGCACACGGCACAAACTGCTGCACCCGGCACAAACACAAACACAGACAGCTGAAAATATATCCGATATCGTGTACTACCCATGACACTAGTATATACGATAATACACAACGACGGTATATACGGTAAGTCATATACAGTCTCAGTCTTGCCTTGTAAAACTACAATAAACAGGTTAAGTTGTCGGGTTATCGGATTCGTGCTGCATTAAACGGAATTTCGTAGAATTCTTGCCTAATCACAGATACGCATAAATCATTATCATTAACTAAGCGGCATTTACTAAATTTCTAAATTTGTCGAAGCGACATAACTGCGGAGTTAAAAATGATAATACTATAGACAACTTTCAAGGCATATTAACGAATAATTTACGTACCTCCATAGCTGGTGATTTAGGCCATAGTAGACGTCCGATTGACAGAACGGTCAGTAATGTGATATTTTCGTTCCAGTTTGAATCATATATACACAGGCAATGTAGCTCAACATCGTCTGTGTAATTCATGTATTCGGTTTTTCCAGCCTGAAGCACTTCGCACGTGCCGAGCAAGGAAGAACCGAACTCACTAATTTCGAAATGTAGAATATACATCGATCACCCTCGGGTATCATTGTACACTAAAAGCGAAACCCGAGTACGTTTACTTAATTAAGAAAAAAATATTTATACAATTCCGTGACAGCTAGTGCCTTCTATCTTAGTATTCATTTTTCTCTCAACCTGATCAGCACAATGGAAGAAGCTACACAGATGGAACTTGAGATTAGAGCTTGGCGAGGTGTCATACGAAAGATTTCTTCAGACAATCCGACGGACTAATCTTCCTCCTTTCGAGAAAATGTCAGGATACTTGCTATGTCTATAAGAGTAATGGGCAGTGGGCTACATTATGTCGAGACCGTCAAAAAACCAGTGTCAAAAGATACAAGAGTCGAGATCCCTGTTATCAAATTCAAGAGAGTGGAAATTGGTCTTCAGAGTGCCTTAAGAAACAACATGAGCGAGAGAAGTATAAGGATAAAGAGGAAAAGGAAGAACTCCGAGATGTACCGAATAAGAAGAAAAGGAGATAAAGATTTGAGCAAGAAGAAGATGGTAAAAAACTGAAAATGAAGAAATTAAAAAAAAGAATGAACCATAAAAAACAGACAGAGAAGAAATCTATGGATTATTTTAATTAAGCGTTGTGTCGTGAATTTTGATTTTTAGAATAAGAGTCTACACTCACGAACTCACATACTCAGGAATGAGAAGCAATTTGCTTAATTTCCCTTAAGATTTTGCCACAGACAAGGCCTACTTGAGGACTTGCTCCTGTCAGTGATTGAGTAGAAATCACTAGTGGTGGTATCTCTGCTGTAGTCGCAGGGTTAGACTGATTGGCTGGAGAAGGTCTTTGTCTCCTGGGTCGTTATAGTGAAGTTTGATAATCTCTAAAGTAACGATTCCCAAGCGGACATGTTTCCTTTTACATTAAGTAATTAGTTCGTTATGAGTTGCAATGGCGAACAATTCATAGACTGATGCGTATAATAGTTTGAAATTTACTAGCGTATATAATACTGGCATCATTATTTCATACCAATATAATTTTTTAACGTTATAGAAAGACTAAAGTAATATTTATCTTCATACGTGACACAGAATTGTCAAATAGTACCAAAATATGTATAACATTTCATGTAATTAGACGAAGCATATTGGTTAACTAGTCGACTTAGGAATTGCTATGGATTCAGTCAAAACGGAAAAATACATGGCACAGAATACAATACAAAGCACGGAAAGCCTTTGTTTGATTAATGTCCATTAAAATCTCAAACAGTTAGTCAAGTCGGCAGTGAGTGAAGCTTGCGTCCAATGCAGACAAAAACGTTATTCGTGATAGCGAATATCAGGTTAGAAAGGTACTGTAAGTAACAATATAACGGTATCCCACGGGATGGATTTTAAGAGCCCATAAGTCCAGAGGAGCAAAAACCACAGCTGAGATAAACATACAATCCAAAACGTGTAGAAGTATTGGATTTGATACTGCTAGCGGCAGTATAAGATTTCGATCATTGCTAAGTGATAAGTCATTTGAGTTGATCTGTGACAACACTAACTTAAGAGACATTTTACACAAGTTTAGTCATTTACAGTGGTATTAGTATGCCTTGGTCACACGTGAACTATACGGCAGGACATGCCATTTTCAATACCGTCAATCACGTGTTTTGCCAATGGGTGTTAGTCTTGGTGCTCGATCATGTCTTGAATGTGGTATCAAAGTAAAGACATGTAATCAAACTTTGCCGGCCATGCAAATATTATCGAAGGCAAAGACTCGCCGAACCTATGCTTGCAGATATACCTGACCCCGTGAGAAAATATACACGTAAGTCAACGAAATAGCTTCCAGAAACTACACTTTATGATCCTGCGAAAGTAATAAGAGCAAAAAAACAACAAAACTTTGTTAGACAAAGATTCCTTTATATATAGGCATGTCAAGTGGAATTTTATAAAGGCTACTCCTACGATTGCGTGTGACATGAATACAAAGCGGTACATGAAAAAAGCTGACATATTTGTAATGTCAAGCATTACATTTGTAATGTAATGACTTCCTTCTGGAGCATATTTAATAAACGTTAGCGCAGTATCAAATCAAGATTCTCACACGAGCTAAAATGGGCTGAAATAGCACAGGTGGTTGGTGATTAACCAGAGCGTCGTCGCAGTATTGTACTTGCCACTACCACTGTGGCTGCCGGAAATCATTACAATTACGCAATTATGATTTAAATGACTATCGGGTATCTGTTCTTTCTAAATTTAATTCAAATGATAAGTCTTTTAAATATGCGTCCAGGAATCCTATCAACATAACAATGCACAAGTAATTCTGCGATTAAGATGAAAATTTTATTCTCCAGAAGTATGGCATACATCGAACGGTGCATCCAGAATCGCAAATACATGAGTTCATTGTGGTGCTCGCGTAATCCTGAAGCGTAAAGACAGATTCATCCTAAATTATGAAATATATTCAATTTTGCAAGGATTCAGAAGACGTTGGACAAGTACACCAACTTACGATCAGGGTGGACTGTAGACAGAGGTGCTGATGTTCAGATGTACATTTCCCGATTAGACACAATTCAGGCGTTGAGTTACATTTTGACTCCAACATATATTGTTCGGCGTGTTGTAGCAAACGCTGAATATCGTTATTGCAAATAGGCGCTCTTGTCTGCATTAAATCCCACGAGTGATACTCGGGGATATAAATCACATCTGAGTTAACTTATTTTTTTGTAATCTCGAGATCGTCATTTACACTAATGACATCAGCAGGTTTGAATAACCTAATGCTGGCATGGCTGTTGATGTATTTGTTTGGAAACGAAGCTTGCAATTCGGCAATCAATATATACATGCAGGAAATTTAATATTGATTTATTATTGTTGCAAAGTCCACGGTTATTATACAGGATTTCGAATAACTTAACATTCCAGTGAGGAACTCTGCTTCCTTGACATAAGTTTTAAACAAAGCTACTGAAACTGCCGAACATGTCGATCCCATGTAGCTCTTTATATTGTACTCACATTTGACAGGAAAACTTAGTCACCATAGTTGTATCCTGGTCAGGATTTGGTAGATGTGATTATTATATCGCTTAACGTTTCAGACAACAGATCTTCTCGATTGACGTGATTATGACTAAAGGTATGATTCAAGGCCACTCATTACTTGATCTGCACGTTTTCAAAGTGTTATCACTGTTACGTTACTCACATGCATAGAGGAGTTGCTTACAATGCATGCGGACAATTTTTGAGAATTTAGCCAAACAAAACCAGAACCATATGGTGCTACTTGACCTATTTGGTTATGATCGGCACTTTATCATTAAAGGAGTCTACTCATCATCCAAAGCGTCATAAACATAATACCCAGCAACGTGGAAAACTAAATGACATTATGGTCTGGTCAGCTGATGAAGTTATATTTTTTTAAAGTCCCTCATTAAAATGCACGTAGTAACCTTGATGTCAATGACAATGGTCCTTTTAAATTAAGCAGTCGCCATGACACTACTTATCCTGGTAAAATGAAGTTTATAACTAGAAAAGGAATCCAACCCTGCGAGTACATGAGCTAATCGGACAACGTTTACTTGAAACTCAGTTGTCATTAATTAGGTATTCGATTCATAATTAGGTATTTATATGTCATGGATCCATAGTCAGAAAACATGGATCGCATGTACATTCAGTATATACAGGTCTGTGAAAAAGACCGCGAAAGAGTTTGAGAAAGATTTCTTTAAATTCTAGAACTATGTTGTGTTCGGCAAGATTATGAATGATATTCTGAGACGGATTCGCATCATCCTTGTCCGTGATAGTGAATGAAAGAAGCATCGAAGGAGTTTTGTTGACCTAATATTCGACTATCAAAAGATCATGAAACTAAAGTTGACAAAATCTATCTACGCTTGCGCCTCATTTCTATTGTATAAGTTTTATTATGATATTGCCCAACCGAAGCGAGGCGACAATTTAAAGATACTCTACACGGATACAGACTCATTGTTCATGCATATTACTATATTATTAATGATGTGTTTATTGACACTGATAATGCATCGCTGGTAAATGTGTTTGACACCAGCGAGCATTCAAAAGATCATCCATTGTTTAGTAAGGAACATAACAAAGTCATTCTTAAGTTCAACTATGAGTGATCAAGCAAAAGCCTAGAAAGGTATACGCGTTGCCTTGCCCGAAGATGTACTCAATCTTGGTTGGGTCCAGCAAAATTATCAAGAAGGTAAATGGTGTCTTTAGTGTGATTATGGAAAAGATCATTAGCGGGAAATACATTAGGTAAGTCTTCTAGCATAAAGCTAATTTGCACACACAGCTAATATAATCTGGTAAAAGAAACATGTTTTTAGTTGTATTAAAGTAAATTTGTCTCCGCTTGACATCAAAGGATGTATATTCCATGTTGGAATCACAACTTACGGGTGCCACTTGATTTTTGCAATATAGCATTCAACTATACCTTGGTGTTTGTTACGTATCAAGAGGAATGACTAACAAAGTCGCCTCGCACAAATACTTTTCTAGGAGGTTTTGCAGTTCGTTTATTCACAGGTACCAGAGTGTAAATTGTTGGTTGCATCGGAGTATCAATCCAGACTGAGACTATTAATATATGAATGGACCAGACCGGGTCAGTATTAGTAAGTTGGCCTCCTTCTAACTTCCACGTTAAAGAACGATACGGAACAAAATTGGTTTCTGATTTGGTCTAACAAGGTAGTTGTGAAATCATTTTGCATGTAATCGTGATAGCCTTCTGTCGAAACGCCTTAGCAGGTCTTAAACCAATTGCGTATGTCAATGCATTATTTCGTACCTCCTTGACTGCTGTTTTACTCATCAAATACTTGCTTTATGATCAGAGGCAATCATTCTTGCGCATGCTTATGTCCAAATAATCGTCCCGCTTCTGGGCAGTTAAAGAACAGACTGCTCGCGATGTATGTTTACATGTCCAACACAAACGCTAACCTTTTGATTTGCTAACAATGCAGAACTTTCTCTAATAATTCGTTTCACTTATCTATTTGCAACAATCGCGGCCGTGTTAGCGATGAACGTGCAATAATATGGTTAAGTGCATATGCGTGTCTTGCTGAATCCTTAGCATTTTTGCATCTGCTGGCAATATCCATGATGTTAAACGAACGTGTTATTATGTAAGTGGACAAGGTCATCTTGAAGAATCAAAAGATCCAGATGATGAACTTCGTTGGAAGTCTCAGCATCAAACCAAACACCAACAAATGTTTTTGGCGCGAATAGGTAAAATTTTCATGCCACCTGTTTGACCATTCATACTCAAACAACTCCGTGCGTGGCCTTTGTTTTGTTCGACAAGATATAGAAGCAGTTCAACCTTTAAATAACGGCGCGCACTGCCATAGGTCGCTATGGGTTTCATTTCATAAATGCAGCATCGACATCCTATTACATCTACTGTGGTTGAGTTTGTGGAACCAGTTCGTATATAAAGTCACGTCGTGTTCCAAATCCGCAATTGTTATATTTAGGAATGTGCTTTGCACAAGGTCCTTTTATTCATGGTGGATCAGGTATTTTTGGTAAGGAGGTGGTGACATCAACAGCATCGGGTTGATTATTTTTAAAACCGCGGTTGCGTTGCATTTACCAGGTTCTACTGACTTAAACTTCACAATAAAATCTGCACGTGTACGATCGTACGTGTTCATAAGGAAGTGTATTTAGAGTCTGTATCATTAAGAAGTATATTTGGAGTCCATATCATGAAGACGTTTATTTGGAGTCTGTCAATAATAAGTGTATTTGGAGTCTGTATCATTAAGAGGTATATTTGGAGTCCATATCATGAAGAAGTTTATTTGGAGACTGTCAATAAGAAGTATATTTGGAGTCTGTATCATAAAGACGTGTTGTAGAGTATGTATCATAAATAAGTGTATTTTGGAGTCTATCATGAAGAAGTTTATATGGAGTCGGTATAACAAGAAGTGAATTTAGAGTAATTTAGTATTTTATATCCAAATGTCAATATATTTGAATTGCATTTTAGACCCGACGACCCGCCTTTGTTATACATATATATATATATATATATATATATATATATATATATATATATATATATATATATATATATATATATATATATATATATATATATACATATACATATATATATATATATATATATATATATATATATATATATATATATATATATATATATATATATATTTCGAGAGAGAGAGAGAGAGAGAGAGAGAGAGAGAGAGAGAGAGAGAGAGAGAAGGCAGGATATCTACGCTATTTGAGTAGATACAAAGAAATATTTCTTCACGAGTGAGGTGTATTGTTGCGAGTGACAATACAAATGTTTCCACTTCATGAAAGACAGTTAAAATCGCTATTTAAATAATTGTATTACTGTATGTAATCATTTTCTTTTCTAAACCTTTGTGTCGTTGAGTGTAACATCTATACAAAACTGTATGGGTGACACAGCATATCAAATAGCAACAGGTCATGCAAGTTCAGCGGCTGACAATTCGTACAATCCAAATGGAAAACTAATCATATAAAAGACGATACTTGAAGCCGGCTTTTGTTGTTTGGGGTTCGTTTTTATGCATTTGTAAAGGCGCCTTTTCATAGACCGCATAGATGTATATTAGAGGGTGATCTATTATTGGCACATGGTAAATTCAATCGAGTCTGGTGCAGAGAGAGAGAGAGAGAGAGAGAGAGAGAGAGAGAGAGAGAGAGAGAGAGAGAGAGAGAGAGAGAGAGAGAGAGAGAGAGAGAGAGAGAGAGAGAGAGAGAGAGATGTCATGAAGAATAAAATATAACTTAGAATAAAGACTATACATTATGACAGATGTACTTAATAGATTTTATTTTTGTTGCATTTGATAATTACGGAGACACAATGATCAGCTATCGTGGCTTATTCTTACAGATTCCTATTTTATGCTAACTTAGTCAAACACATCCTTCATTTAGTTTGACTGCTTTATTTAGTCGAACATATCCTTCATTTAGTCAGATATATCCTTCATTTGTTTAAAAGCACATCCTTCATTTAGTCAAACACATCCTTCATTTAGTCAAACATATCCTTCATTTAGTCAAATATATCCTTCATTTAGTGAAATATATATTTCATTTAGTCAAACACATATTACTTTAGTCAAACACATCATTCAGTTAGTCAAATACATCTTTCATTTAGTCAAATAGATCCTTCATTTTGTTTTCAGTATATATTCATTGAAAAAGCCGTGCACATGCCATTACAACAACCAAATTGTTCTCATCTTACTGAGGGGATTCCAGAGTTGTTCACATTAGTATATAAAAGAACTAGTTTTGAAATACTTGTAAATTATAAATAGTGCGATTGTTGACCTTTGCCTTCCTGGTGGTCTACGCCTCGTAATAGTATGACATGAGAAATTTGAAGCTGATAATTGTAGTTTCAAGTTTTCAATTTTGTTAAATCGAATAATTATTTACAAACCTGCCGTTCATCATTTTTTTCAGTTTAACAGAATACAATTTTAGGTTTAGTAGAACAATCTCTCCCATTTGGTTTTCTGTGAAAAGAGCAACACTATGTATGTTTCCAAGAAAAATAAACGCCTTCCGAAGGCATTGAACTATATCGGTGAGAAGAGTAACATCATATTTATTCCGGAGAAGAATAAACGCCTTCTGTCTCATCATGTAGGCATTGAACTATATCCGTGAGAAAAGCAACACCATATATATTCCCGAGAAGAATAAACGTATTCTGTCTCATCATGTAGGCATTGAACTATATCTGTGAAAAGAGCTGTCGTCACGTCGCCCTGTATATTTTCGATCTTCTCGAACCATAATTAGTAACCTCAACCACTTTCTTCTGACACACTATTACTGCGAGTCTTAATATAGAGCTCTAACATGTTAGTAATCACACAAACGTAAGAAATGCTATAACCAAAGGCGCATCATATTCATTTTATTACATTACCCCCGGCTTTGAAAAGGTCACTCGTCTCGGAATGACACAAACATCACACTGCTATGCTCGAATCAAAATTGATTACTTTTTCCACAAAATCAACTACCAACCCGATTAATGATCCCCAAACATGATTTGGATAAAACTCTGAATCATTGGACTTGTTCCTAATAGCCTGTCACGCAACATCCGAAACCAAACGTTATTATTTAAACACTAATTGTTTATAAGTAAACAAAATGTCAACAATGAACACCAATTAAGCAAGCTGAATTCAACATGAAAATGTTCCGACAAGTTCTTCGGGTTCATACTCTATCATTACAATCCTTGGAAATCGCTGCATAAAACTCTGTTGTACTGTTTTACACCCCGTTACATTGTATGTGATAGGGAGACCTTCGCGTCTCCTTAATCCCTAATATTACACAGAGCTCTTTGAAGACGTCACTTTCAAACTGTCGGCCTTGGTCGGCTAACAGCACATGATCAAGCCAAATCTACAAATTAATTCAAATAAATTAGGGCGGCTGCTTGTTTAGGAGTCAAATTGTAGCTTGATTACTCAGATAATTCAGACAAATATGATAGTAGACTGCTGTTTGAATCCTGTCTGGAACGGTCGACATTTTGTGTCGACGGGGCTGCACTGGCTTTAGCACAACAATCAAAACACTAGCCTGCAAGTTTACCTCCTATTTAGTCCGGTTTAGTAACCGTATTGGCACCGTTCCGTCCATCGTCTTAACGACGGCTCACGCGACAAGGATTTTTGTTTTATTTCCAAATGATGATAGAGGCTCTAGCACTAACTCGGTAGCTAGCTTCCCACAGCCAACATTCGCCTTCCAACCTCGAGTGATAACTTCCGTCGCTTCCGAAACCCGGATATTTTCATCTAAGGTGATACGATGACATCCCAAATGCCCTGTAAAGTAGCTCGTGAGCTTTAGTCCCTGCATATGCAGTGTACACCCTGTAATACTTAGCTGCGTCCTACAAAAATGTCAAGAAGGCAAATGATGTCTCTCGCGTGATTATGGAAACGGATATAAGCTGGATATAAATGTGGTAAGTCGTCTCGCGCAAAGCGAATTCGCACACACAGCCAATATGATCTTTTCAAAGAAACATGTTTTTAGTTGTACTAAAGTAAGTTTGTCTCCACTTGATACCAAACGATGTATATTCGCTGTTGGAATCACAACTTACGGGTACCACTTCATTATTGTGATAGCCCATTCAAATATACCTTGGTGGTACTTACGTATCAGCGGGAATAACTTACAAAGTCATCTCGCACAAATACCTCAATTGGCTGTTTTGCCATTCCTTTATTCACACTTGCCACAATGTAACTTGTTGGCTGCATCGGAATATCAATCCAAACTGAGACTGTAAATAGATGAATGGACCAGACCGGGTCAGTAGTAGGACATTGACCTCCTTCTAACTTCCCCTTTGCAGAACAAATTTGTTTCCGAGTGAGTCTAATGGATGTAGTTGTGAAATAATTTTGTATGTAATTGTAAAATGCCTTCTGTCGAATCGCCTCAGCAGATTTTAACCCAATTACTATTGAGGATGCATTATTGCGTACTTCTTTGATTGATGGAAGCTGCTGTACTCATCGTGTGCTTGCTCTGCGATCAGAGGCAATCATTCTTGCTCGTGCTTATGTCAAAATATTCATCCTGCAACTGGGCAGTTAAATAATAGTCTGCTCGAGATATATATGTTTACATGTCTACATGTCCAACACGAACACGCACCTTTTGATTTGCTAACAATGCAGAACTTGCTATAATAAATTCGTTACCCTGATCCAGTTGCAACAGTAACAGTCGTGTGCCATGTTAGCGGTGAATGTGCATCGATATCGTTAGAAGCATTTGCGTCCCTTGATGAATCCTTAGACATAGCGGCTTAGTATTCTTTGTTTCTGCTGACAATATTCACAATGGTTAAACGTATGTGTTAGTATGTCAGTGCAATATTCACAATGGTTAAACGTATGTGTTAGTATGTCAGTGGACAAGACCATCTTGAAGAAACAATAGATGCTCCTGATGAAGTCTTTGTATTAAAACAAAAAGCAGAAACGTTCTAGTTCTAGTCGCGGGTAGATAAAATTTCCATGGCACCTGTTTGACCAATCATGCTCAAACAACTCCGTGCGTGGCCTTGGCTAAGATTCAGAAGCAATTGCATCTTTTAATAACGGCACGGACTGTCATAGATCGCTGCTGGTTTCACTTCATAAATGCAGCATCGACATCCTATTACATCTGCTCGGTTGAGTTTTCGGAATCAATTCGTATATGCAGTCTTGTCGTGTTCCAGAACTGCAACTGTTATATACAGGAATGTGCTTTGCTCAAGTTTTATTCATGGTGATTCGGGTAGATTCGCTAATGCAGCAGTGAAATCAACACCACCATGTTGTTTATTTTTAAATCCGTGGTTGCGTTTACCAGATCCTACCGACTTATAATTCACAATCGTACTTGCACTTTTAAGGCTGTTTGTGTTCTTAACGCGAAAAAGTCTATTTAAATGACGTATTACGGATCAGGCCAAGCTATCGTTTTCCTGAGATTGTTTCCAGGTACACCAAAAGGTTCATCCCATTATTGTTTTGGCGTGTTTTATTAATCTCTAAATAGGTTGCCATGCGAGTCGCTGGTAGCATCACGTACGTTGCTGAGGATTATTTGAAAGCTGTGATTGCACGCGGTTCAAGTGATTTGAGACCAATGACCCCAGGAATGGTTACTGTTCCATGAACAGCCCCAGTGCCTGAACCGGTTAATAAAATTATCATTGAAGCTCAAGAACGTCGAATAGGCTTTTCGACAATAGCAACAATAATAATGGGGAGCGGATTAACGTTGTTTCGCACAAAGTATAATAAAAATAAATTTGTAAATTATATCCCATTTTAAAGATGTATCCCGCTCCGAGTTTGACATGGAAGCGCTTGTGTTGCGAGATATTAACATTCAAGATTATCGCTATATCGCGTACGATGCCAGGTTCACAGACGCGTAAGGACAATAACAACTTTTGGTTCTGTACACACACTGGTATTTCTTTCGACGCGTAGCAATCCTGAAAGCCCACAGTGTCAAGCTTGTAAGCGGCGACAATGATGCTGCATCATGACAAAGTCGGATTTGTCATCAACGGTTCCATGGCGTTGTTAATCTCATTGACGAAACAAAAACCTATTTTGATAAAATTGACATTCCTGCAATATTAATTTAGATTACACTGATGTCTAACTTGGTCTTAACGAAATTCCAGTGTTAAAATGAATGTTAATAATATAAATGCATTTATGACATACTTTGCAATTCTGTTGTATAAAATGATAATTATATTGTTTTAAATCACAGTGCATCTATGATACCATAGTAACTGTAGCCGATTAATCAAGCAGCTAAACAAGAAAAGCAAAGCAATTTAATAATATTGTCCAATGCAAATGAAAATGCTAGAAAATGCATGCGGAAATGTTACTAAATAGATCCAGAAATGCTCTAAAATGAATAATATAAATCACTAAACTTTCTGTTCTATCAAACTTCATAACCTTTAACATTTGCATCATCTGGCAGTTGTATGCATTTGCAAAATTTGCAAAATAGTAGTGTTCTCATCAATTTTGGCCACGTTCATAATCTGCATTACTAAGAAGTGTATTTGAGTCGGTATCAAAAGACGTGTATTTGGAGTCTGTATATCAAAGAAGAGTAAATGAAATCTGTATCATACAAAAGTATATATGGAGTCTATATAAAAAATAAGTGATATTGTGTCTGTATTATAAAGAAAACTATTTAGAGTTTATCATGAAGTAGTGTATTTGGAGTCTATCATGAAGAAGTGAATTTGGAGTCTATCATGAAGATGTGTATTTGGAGTCTATCATGAAGAAGTGAATTTGGAGTCTATCATGAACAAGTGTATTTGGAGTCTATCATGAAGAAGTGAATTTGGAGTCTATCATGAAGAAGTGAATTTGGAGTCTATCATGAAGAAGTGAATTTGGAGTCTATCATGAAGAAGTGAATTTGGAGTCTATAATGAAGAAGTGAATTTGGAGTCTATCATGAAGAAGTGTATTTGGAGTCTATCATGAAGAAGTGAATTTGGAGTCTATCATGAAGAAGTGAATTTGGAGTCTATCATGAAGAAGTGTATTTGGAGTCTATCATGAAGAAGTGAATTTGGAGTCTATCATGAAGAAGTGAATTTGGAGTCTATCATGAAGAAGTGTACTTGGAGTCTATCATGAAGAAGTGAATTTGGAGTCTATCATGAAGAAGTGAATTTGGAGTCTATAATGAAGAAGTGAATTTGGAGTCTATCATGAAGAAGTGTACTTGGAGTCTATCATGAAGAAGTGAATTTGGAGTCTATCATGAAGAAGTGAATTTGGAGTCTATAATGAAGAAGTGAATTTGGAGTCTATCATGAAGAAGTGTACTTGGAGTCTATCATGAAGAAGTGAATTTGGAGTCTATTATGAAGAAGTGAATTTGGAGTCTATCATGAAGAAGTGTATTTGGAGTCTATCATGAAGAAGTGAATTTGGAGTCTATCATGAAGAAGTGAATTTGGAGTCTATCATGAAGAAGTGAATTTGGAGTCTATCATGAAGTAGTATATTTGGAGTCTATCATGAAGAAGTGAATTTGGAGTCTATCATGAAGAAGTGAATTTGGAGTCTATCAAGAAGAAGTGTATTTGGAGTCTATCATGAAGAAGTGAATTTGGAGTCTATCATGAAGAAGTGAATTTGGAGTCTATCATGAAGAAGTGAATTTGGAGTCAATAATACAAACATCTATTTGGAGTCTGTACTATAAAAACTTTTAGTTGGAGATTGTACCATAAAAAAGTGTATTTGGAAACTGTACCATAATAAAGTGTACTTGGAGTTTGTATTATAAACGTGTATTTAGAGTCTATCATTAAGAAATATATTTTGTATTTGGAATTGGTATAAAAAAGAAGTATATATATATATATATATATATATATATATATATATATATATATATATATATATATATATATATATATATATATATATATACAAATCGAAAAAGAGAAGAAAAATAGGATATCTATGCTATTTGAGTAGTTATAAAGACATATCTCTTCACGAGTGAGGTGGAAACATTGTATTGTTACGAGTGACAATACACGTTTCCAGTTCATGAAGGACAGTTAAAATCGCTACTAAAATAATTGTATTTCTGTATGTAATCATGATTTTGTCTATAACTTAATATCGTTGAGTGTAACAGCTATACAATACTAAATGGGTGACAAAGCATATCGAATAGCAACAGGTCATGTAAGTTCGGCGACTGACAATTCGTATGATCCATATGGAAAACTAATTATAGAAAAGACGATACTCGAAGCCGGCTTTTGTTTTTTGGGGGTTCCTTTTTATGCATTATTAAAGGCACCTTTTCATGGATAGCATAGATTTATAGAAGAGGGTCAATTAGTGTTAACACATGGTAAAATCAAATCGATTCTAGTAGAGAGAGAGAGAGAGAGAGAGAGAGAGAGAGAGAGAGAGAGAGAGAGAGAGAGAGAGAGAGAGAGAGAGAGAGAGAGCTGATGAAGAAAAAAAAAATATAAAATAGTCCTCAATATGAAGGATATACACAATTGCAGATGAACTTCCTCAATATATCGTGTTTTTGATGTGTTTGATGATTTTGAGGACACAACACTGAGCGTTCTCGTTTTTTTTTTTTACAGATTCCTATTTTTGTGTTAATTTAGTCAAACAAATCCTTCATTTTGTTTGTAGTATGTATTCATTGCAAAAAGCTTGCACAGGCCACTATAACAACCAACATGTTTTCAATTTGTAGAAGGGATTCCAGAGCTGTTCACATTAGAAAATAAAAGATAATACTTTTGTAATACTTGTAAACTGTAAATAGTGCGATCTTTCACTTCTGTGTTCCTGGTGCTCTACACACAATAATAGTACGAAATGAGAAATTTGAAGTTGATAACTGTAGTTTCTATTTTTCAATTTTGTCTGATCGCATAAGATGTTCGTTCCTTTACAAACCCTATTTTCGTGTTCGTCAGTTTTAATGGAATACAACTGCAGGCTTAATTCAACTCTCTCTCTCTCTCTCTCTCTCTCTCTCTCTCTCTCTCTCTCTCTCTCTCTCTCTCTCTCTCTCTCTCTCTCTCTCTCTCTCTCTCGTATGCTATTTGGTTTTTATGTGAGAAGAGCAACACAATATCTATTCCCAAGAAGAATAAATGTCTTCTGTCTCATCATGAAGTCATTGAACAATTTCTGTAAGAAAGAGCTGTCGTCAAATTACCCTCTATGTTTTCCATCTTCTCAAAACATATTTATTACCTCAACCACTTTCTTTGCTCTGACAAAGTAATTATTACCTCAAACACTTTATAGTTCTGACACAGTAATTATTTCCTCTACTCTTTCGTAGTTCTGATACAATAATTTATTACCACAGAAACATTCGTAGTTCTCACACAGTATTTATTACCTCAACCACTTTCTTTTTCTCACACAGTAATTAGCACCTCAAACGCATTAGTATTTCTGGAACAGTAATTAGCACCTCAACCACGTTCGTAGTTCTCACACAGTAATTGGTATCACAATAGAGCAATTATTACTGCATCAACATTCTAAGTTCTCACACAACAATTATTAGCTCAACCACTTTCTTAGTTCTGGCACAGTAATTAGTACCTCAACCACTTTCGTAGTTCCAATAGAGCAATTAGTACTGCATCAACATTCTAAGTTCTCACACAACAATTATTAGCTCAACCACTTTCTTAGTTCTGACACAGTAATTAGCACCTCAACCAGTTTCGTAGTTCTCATACCGTAATTTGCACCTCAACCACTTTCGTAGTTTACACACAGTAATTATTTTCTCAACCACTTTCGTAGTTCCATTACTTTAATTAGTACCTTAACCTCATTCTTAGTTTTAAGACAGTAAAATCTGTTAGATTGGTTTGGTTAATTTGAACTTGTGTCTTAATAACACCTAGTCATTGTCAGACTTTTTCAATTGAAGCAGCAGGGGAGGAGGAAGCCATAATCTGGACTAGTCGTCAGTAATATTTCTTCTGGACCGTTTAATACATATATATATATATATATATATATATATATATATATATATATATATATATATATATATATATATATATATATATGGATGCATGTATGGATGCATGTATGGATGCATGTATGTATGTATGTATGTATGTATGTATGTATGTATGTATGTATGTATGTATGTATGTATGTATGTATGTATGTATGTATGTATGTATGTATGTATGTATGTATGTATGTATGTATGTATGTATGTGTTGGTGTTGGTGGGTGGACGTAAAGATTCACAGGTTTGCTCTAAATGATAGTTGGTTTTTTTTTCTAAATGTACATAACAGTTTTGTCACCGATGATTGCTTTTATTTTTTTCTTCAAATTATTTATCAATTTTCTTTCCGCTGGAGAGAACATGGTTTACAGCTGCAATTAATTTTTGTCTGGAACTAACGGGATGTCCGGTACATGTTTTATTCAGATGTAACGGAATATCTATCCCTAAATAGCGGTAAGGATCATTATTGTGGTCATTACAAAAGTACAGACCTTGGATATCCTTTGACATTAACGCAAGATTATGGGAGTTGAACATGGATATTCTTTGACGCTAACGTAATGTGCTAGGAAACGACCTTAAATATACTTTGACAATATCGTAAGGTAGTTGGAGACGATTTCTCTCTAACAATCTAATATGTTAGTCATATTCCAGTCTAAAATATTTTTTAAATGAACGCGTTTGCTTATTGTCCTGTCTTAGATACATAATGATTGTAAATGTATGTGTTGGCTTATGGTCCAATCGTACATACATAATGAATCTAAATGTATGTGTTTGCTTATGGTCCAATCGTACATACACAATGAATGTAAATGTATGTGTTGGCTTATGGTCCAATCGTACATACACAATGAATGTAAATGTATGTGTTGGCTTATGGTCCAATTGTACATACACAATGAATGTAAATGTATGTGTTGGCTTATGGTCCAATCGTACATACAAAATGAATGTAAATGTATGTGTTGGCTTATGGTCCAATCGTACATACATAATGAATCTAAATGTATGTGTTTGCTTATGGTCCAATCGTACATACACAATGAATGTAAATGTATGTGTTGGCTTATGGTCCAATCGTACATACACAATGAATGTAAATGTATGTGTTGGCTTATGGTCCTATTGTACATACACAATGAATGTAAATGTATGTGTTGGCTTATGGTCCAATCGTACATACACAATGAATGTAAATGTATGTGTTGGCTTATGGTCCAATCGTACATACACAATGAATGTAAATGTATGTGTTAGCTTATGGTCCAATCGTACATACATAATGAATGTAATGTATGTGTTGGATTATGGTCCAATCGTACATACACAATGAATGTAAATGTATGTGTTGGCTTATGGTCCAATCGTACATACACAATGAATGTAAATGTATGTGTTAGCTTATGGTCCAATCGTACATACACAATGAATGTAAATGTATGTGTTGGCTTATGGTCCAATTGTACATACACAATGAATGTAAATGTATGTGTTGGCTTATGGTCCAATCGTACATACAAAATGAATGTAAATGTATGTGTTGGCTTATGGTCCAATCGTACATACATAATGAATCTAAATGTATGTGTTTGCTTATGGTCCAATCGTACATACACAATGAATGTAAATGTATGTGTTGGCTTATGGTCCAATCGTACATACACAATGAATGTAAATGTATGTGTTGGCTTATGGTCCTATTGTACATACACAATGAATGTAAATGTATGTGTTGGCTTATGGTCCAATCGTACATACACAATGAATGTAAATGTATGTGTTGGCTTATGGTCCAATCGTACATACACAATGAATGTAAATGTATGTGTTAGCTTATGGTCCAATCGTACATACATAATGAATGTAATGTATGTGTTGGATTATGGTCCAATCGTACATACACAATGAATGTAAATGTATGTGTTGGCTTATGGTCCAATCGTACATACACAATGAATGTAAATGTATGTGTTAGCTTATGGTCCAATCGTACATACACAATGAATGTAAATGTATGTGTTGGCTTATGGTCCAATCGTACATACACAATGAATGTAAATGTATGTGTTGGCTTATGGTCCTATTGTACATACACAATGAATGTAAATGTATGTGTTGGCTTATGGTCCAATCGTACATACACAATGAATGTAAATGTATGTGTTGGCTTATGGTCCAATCGTACATACATAATGAAGGTGATGTATGTGTTGGCTTATGGTCCAATCGTACATACATAATGAATGTAATGTATGTGTTGGATTATGGTCCAATCGTACATACATAATGAATGTAATGTATTTGTTGGATTATGGTTCAATCTTACATACATAATGAATCTAAAGGATATGTTGGCTTATGGCGCGGTCTCTGATAAATAATTAATGTAAATGTATGTGTTGGCTTAAGTTCCAGTCCTTTATGCATAATGCCTGTAAAGGTATGCGTTGGCTTATGGTCCAGTCTTAGATACATAATGAATATAAAGGGATGTGTTGGCTTAGGACAGTTGTTTTATTTCCTAGATACATAGTGCTTGTAAATCTTCCCTAATATTTTTGTAATTCTACCAAACAAATGTAAAACTCCTTGATGACGTCATCACTTCTGAAAAATACTAGTCTGAAATAGCCATAAATAGACATGATCATTCCAGTCAAAAATGTTTGTGTTCAGAAAATATCATTTCCAAAGTACTTAATTGGGATCATCACAGAGCAAAATATAATGTATCAGTATAAATGCCAGTCTTAATAAGAGCAATGACGTGTTGGCAGCACCTGAATATAATCAAGAAATCTGACGCAATTGTCCAGATAAATGGATTGTTGCCCCTAATAAATAAGCTTAAAAAAGCTACCTTTCCAGACAGACGGTAAATTAATACGGAAAAGGACACGTAGACAGAGACAATATTGTATTTTTATCTTTCAACAACGTACAAGAGATCCATTATAGCATTCACACAGTACATGGAGTGTATTAGATCAAACAAGTCACCATCACACTAGCATGTCATAACATTTACACACACATACACACACACTCATATATATATATATATATATATATATATATATATATATATATATATATATATATATATATATATATATATATATATAGTTATATATAGTTATATATAGTTATATATATATAGTTATATATATATATAGTTATATATATAGTTATATATATGGTGTGTGTGTGTACCATGTCATAACATTTACCCCCATATACACCTATATATACGAAATCTAAGTCATTTGACTAATTCTTACTTGTGTCTGCTTCACAAGTGGATGCAGCATTTCAAAAGAGACACTGCACTTTTCAGCTAAAACGAACTTCTACATGTCGCTAAAGCTGATAATCGTTTTGAATTTGATCTAAATATTTTCAGTGGTGTTTATGCAACATGTAACACGAGGGAACTAGGACGCATTAACTGCATAATCTAAGGAAAAGAGATGTTTGGTTTGCAGTATACGGTTAGTTGTTAGAAGTTACAGACATCCCTCTTTGTACCCCAAATCTCTGTATATAGTCATTTGAAATCGAAACTTTTTGTTCGTAATAGGAGAAGCGACTGAGAGACAAAAAACCCCCCACAAGTTCACAAAATACTTAGGTTGACAGTTCAGTAAGTGCATACATCCATTTTCAAGTTTAGACTGAATTTAAATCCATTAGTGAAACATTAAGAAGAATTTAAGAGCTGATGACGTGCGTTTGTCTGGATATTCCTTCGAACATTTTAAGCTAAATAAGTGTGGTACAGAATGACTTTATGCATTGAAACGACATAGTATGACAATCTTCACTGCATGTTGCAAGCATAAAACAGGCTTCATTTCTATTTGGACACAGACCGAGATTTGCAATGGTCTGAGAACGTCAATTATTAGACGAATGATGTTTATTGAATCTCGGGAAATATCATCAGTTAAAAGTCACAAATTAAAAATGTAATAATTGGAGGAATCTTCATTCAGTTTTAAACAGAAAAAAAATATTCCAGAATTTTCTTCTTGATATGGCGAATGCGCTAAGTACGTATTAAATGACATCAGTTGTATCGTGTGACTTTACTGGCTTTCTTCGTCTTTACATAAGAAAATAATGCCATGTGTCTTTACTGGCTTACTTCGTCTTTACATACTAAACTGATGTCATGCAACTTTACCATCTTTCTTCGTCTTTACATACGAAAACAATGTCATGTGACTTTACTGGCTTTCTTCGTCTTTACATGCGAAAATAATGTCAGGTGTATTTCTTTCTTCGTCTTTACATGCGAAAATAATGCCATGTGTGTTTACTGGCTTACTTCGTCTTTACAAACTAAATTAATGTCATGTAACTTTACCATCTTTCTTCGTCTTTACATAAGAAAATAATGTCATGTGACTTTACTAGGTTTCTTCGTCTTTAAATGCGAAAATAATGTCAGGTGTATTTCTTTCTTCGTCTTTACATGCGAAAATAATGTCATGTGTCTTTACTGGCTTACTTCGTCTTTACATGCGAAAATAATGGCATGTGTATTTCTTTCTTTGTCTTTACATACGAAAATAATGTCATATGTCATTACTGGCTTTCTTTCTCTTTACATGCGAAAATAATGTCATATGTCATTACTGGCTTTCTTCGTCTTTACATGCGAAAATAATGTCATGTGACTTTACTGGCTTTCTTCGTCTTTACATACGAAAATAATGTCATGTGCATTTCTTTCTTAAAGAAAAATGTCATAAAAAAATCAGCATCCACTTTTCCATGGAGGACATGTTTTAAAGTTATTTTGTCAAAAGATCGGGATACAATACTATGAGTGGATTCCTAGGCACGGAAAGATAAGAGTTATGCAATGAAAGATTTATAATTAAACCATTTTATATTCGGACTTAGGTATCGTGACAATCTCTGACTGTCTATCTGTCAGTATTTGAATTTGAATCATGTTTTTCAATTTATTTCCATTTAGGTCAAGAAAAATATGAGTCGATTTTTGTAACTTTTCATCAAAAAGGTCTTGCTACATTTACAAGACAAAGTCAATAAGTGGTCCATTGACAAGATAAAGTATATAGGACTTGGTACATATATTAGACAAAGTCTATATGACTTGGTACATTTACTTGACAAAGTCTATAGGTTTTGGTACATATACTAGATAAAGTCTATAGGACTTGGTACATTTACTTGACAAAGTCTATAGGACTTGTTACATTTGCTTGACAAAGCCTATAGGGCTTGGTACATTTACTCGACAAAGTCATAGGACTTGGTATATATACTAGACAAAGTCTATATGACTTGGTACATATACTAGACAAAGTCTATAGGTCTTGGTACATATACTAGACAAAGTCTATAGGACTTGGTACATTTACTTGACAAAGTCTATCTATTCACCTCATCAATGGTTTCTTTGTGTTAAAGGTTTGATATCTATTCGAGTCAAATTATGACGTTAATACACTTGATGTGGCACGAAATGTCAATCAAAGATTATTTAACAAAGATATACATTAATTATTTATAACGACTTTGAAAATGATGACCCCTCGTACGACCCTTGATTTACTCAGAAATTGTCACTTACCGCTAAAAATGTCGATTTTCTTTTAAGTCAGTATTATGCAAACTTGATTTTCATCACAAAAACAAATTGTAATGTTGTACGTTGTAAGTGTTCATCCTCCCCATTCTGTGCATTAAAAGTGGGTGGGATTGGCTCAGTATACGAGGTGTCACTTTATTAACTTCTATTCGTGAACACTTTATCTTTTATTTATATTTCTTAATAGTTTAGAATTTTCTAAAACAAGCTTTCGAAAGTGTCAATATACTACATATAGACAATATGTATATGGTGGCAATTCAGCGCTGTTTGTTGTACTTGGATTGTTTCATTTATTAATGTACTTGTCAATTATTACTATTGTGCATTGGAAGTGCTAAACCGATTGTTATTGTTATTTGCCAAACAATTCATTAACTATTACCCTGATAATACGAACTAGGCGCGGAATCGAACACTGTCACAGCTGAAATCAACACTGTCAAACTTGAAATGGATTGGTATACGCCCAGGAGCACAGAGGATAGCTCTGTTCAGATCAAAACGAATTTACAGTTGTTAAATACTGAGTTATTGTTTAGCTGGCAGGCAAACTTTTATTGTCACCCGTTGAAATTTATAATATTGATCATTATCTGTACAATGTAAAACATACAGCCAAATAACAGATCTTGTTTAAATGCCTTTGCCTGCATATTAAAGTTTGGTAATTTAAGAAACATGTGCAATTTAATGGAACAGGTGCTTGTGTAGGCAATTGTCACAATTCTCGACGTTGTAAATGAAAGATAAAGTATGGATAAAATAAATCATAAATATGTACAATGTGATTATAGTCAAAGACTTAATTCTCTTCTTAAGAAAGAGAAAGCAAATTTCTCACGGTATTCAAAAGTATCCTTTAAAGGGCGAGGCTACATTAGAAAATGACAAGGTAAGACAATTTCCTTCATTTACAGTGGCAGTGGCCACATCATGCAGAAAACACTAACGATGGGATTAGACGAGAGTGACACGAGACGTTGTGATAAGTAGAATACCGCTGTGATACCACTAGCTGCACTCTAGGCCCTAGGCAGTGTTCATGTCTGTCATCAAGGCCCTAGGTATTGTTTATGTCTGTTATCAAGGCACTCTACAGTGTTCAAGTCTGAAATCAAGGCCCTAGGTATTGTTTATGTCTGTTATCAAGGCACTCTACAGTGTCATGTCTGAAATCAAGGCCCTAGGTATTGTTTATGTCTGTTATCAAAGCACTCTACAGTGTTCATGTCTGAACTCAAGGCACTAGGTATTTTTCATGTCTGTTATCAAGGCACTCTACATTGTCATGTCTGTAATCAAGACACTAGGCAGTGTTCATGTCTGTAATCAAAGCTCTAGGTAGTGTTCGTGTGTCTGTAATCAAGGCAATAGGTAGTGTTCATGTATGTAATCAATGCACTAGATAGTTTTCATGTCTGTAATCAATGCACTAAGTAGTGTTCATGTCTGTAATCAATGTTCTAGGTAGTGTTCATGTCTGTAATCAAGGCACTAGAAAGTGTTCGGTAGAAAAAAAGAACGTCCAGAACAGCTGGCTTTATATTATCAGACTACGAATGCTAAATAAAATTTCTTGTATCTTGTAGAAGATAAAATAAAACTAGAGGACAGGAGAGAAAAGAACTACCTTGCTACTTGCATTCGAGTCTTGAATCTACCAAGCCAATGAAGATACGACGGGGACGTGGGAGTCAACAAGAATTAGGTATAAGAGGAACAAATCCAATGAGGAAAGAGGCAATACACCGCTGTGCTAATGAATAACTATTTGTTATGCCCACAAGATAGAATAGCTTAACAAAAGGCATGCACCTCCAATATCCAGACCATCATAGATTCCATAATAGTAAAATTTATTCCATAACCACCATCCATGGTGGCATTGTGGCAGACGCTACCCATGCTTACATCAAGAAGCATATCCCATTACCGAAACCACCTGATCAACACGACGGGTAAAGACGACGATCAGTGTGTTGGGGACGAAGAAATGTCTGAAGAACGGTGCGACGAAGGAACCTCAAGCAATAACAAGAGTGATCAAGACTCTAATCGCAAAGAGATAATGACAATGCAGGAGACTGCATCGAACGTAAACTACACAAACCGTTTCTTGAAGGGAATCAAATATATGAAATGGAGGTCACTAAGAAAAAATAAATAACACTTTTGATCACATTATTCTGAAATTGTACCACAACAAAACATACAAAAAATAACATCTTTTTAGGTTATTGGTGCTCCTGCCATTTCAAGGTAACCTTTGCTAGTCCGCGGAGACGAAATTGGACAAGAGACCGGCTACAGGGCAGGGGTGGGTGGGGTGGACTAAGGCGTGAGAAGCAGAAGTACAGTCTGCGGCGTTGATAGCACCCATATATACGGCAAAATATATTTTAAAAAACAGGGCTTTCGACCTAACCAAATGAGAGGGTTTTTTAGAATCTAAACTAACCCAAATTAAATAGTGGCCTCACAAATGATTGATGACAGCCCGTTACATTAAATAACGTGCATTTTTATAATGTGCCAACGCAGACTGATACAAATAGGAACATAATATCAAGGCATCTTATGTCTAAGAATTATACATTTGTTAGGACAACGATGTACGCTAAGGTACAGAAAGTTTCAGTCTACTCTGATAGAAATTTTGACAAATTTGTAGGGGCCCCAAATGGTCTAAAGCGCTGACCGATTCGGATCACTGCCATCTCACCTCTATCTGCGTGAGTTCGATTCCAGACTCGGATAACGAAGGTAAGTGAGAAAGCCTACCAGTAGCTTCTAGTGGGTCGGTGGTACTTCCAGGGGTTTTCCAGGATTCTTCCTCCACCATCAATACTGGCCGCCATGTATAGCCTATATTGTGCTGAAAAATGGCGTTAAACCCTACAACAACAACAACAACAACAACAACAACAATAGCAACAACAAATTTGTAAACCTGAATTTCATGCGACTCATTTGTTTTGCTTCTGTGAACATACCTAATGTGACAAGTTTTGTTAATCAGAACCATAAAATATAAACTCAACATTATGTTGTACGCTAATGCGCCCATTTTCGATTTGTCCTTCATGCCAATAAATGGCGATATAGAATACAAAATCAAACACTATCATCATTCTTTTGGCCTTAATCTGGCTTTTGTCGACAAAACAGCTATTATCCTCATCTGATTTTATTTTATTATTGTCATCTCATTTTTGTCATCAGAATGCATCTCATTACTGTTATCTATAAAGTCTCACAGGCATCGTGAATCTGATGGTTCAGTGGCCTCAGTGGTTAATGCGTCTTCCCCGGATGCTTCCGAGTCATACCAAAGACTTATACAAATGGTACTAGCAGCTACCTTGCTTGGCGATCATCATTAAGAAGTTAGTGTTAGGACTTGTCGGCCTGGTGACTTGATGGGACATTATGGTACATGTCCGCGGCATGATGCTACAGTGTTAGATATCACTATAAACTGCCACACTGCAGACACTGTAGCGATATCACTGAATAATTTTAAAGCTACGTTAAAAATCCAAGTCACATTATTGTCATCTGAATTGGCTGTTAGACATAGTGAACTATCTAACAACAATCGACAGGTAAATCTGAAAATGCTGGTGGCCTTCAAAAACAGGGTATTATCCTACTATTCGGTACAGCACTAAATTGACCGATATATTCCCCCTTCTAAAAGTACACTGTTTAATACGGTAAGGTAACAGGCTCTCAAATACTGTATCTAGTAAATGCTGCCACGGTGGCACAGTGGTTAGCGTGTCTAACACATGACCTAAGTGTTGCGGGTTTGAATACTACAATCGGACCATCTTGTTTCAGCTACTTTGGTCTGCTTTTGGGCTAGGCAATTAAGCTCAATTCTAAAACACCAATCCAAACCCAACTCTTGTCCAATGCCTTCGATTTGCCATTTTATAACTTTTACCTTATAAGTTGTCATACCGTACGCATGGGTAAGATACTGTGTAAAAATATATCACTGGATGAATCACACCATATCATGTAAAAATATGTCTGCTATATCACTGGATGAATCACACCATATCATGTAAAATAAAATAGTTACAGTCCAGGAGCGCGTATAATAGGTTGTATATTTAATGAACTTCACTTTTAAAAGTTGTAATTACTCAACATCATATCAGCATACCCGGAGCTGAGCTGGGTGAAAGTAATAATTTCCTAAATTGACAAGATATTCATTTTGCGTCAATTACTAACATACATTTAACCTTTATATAGTAATAGCATAAATATAGCCTTCAATGTGTTGCAACAAAACGTTTGGTCTAAATACTTGAATATATTACAACACAATGATTTATCGCACACAATTGAACGTGCTCGATCGCACACTCTTAATATTGTTTCAATAGTGTTTCATCGTATATAGTTGAATGCGTTTCAATACAATGCTCGATCGAATACACTTGAATATATTTCAATACAATGCTCAATAATTTACGTTTGAATGAGTTACAAGACAATGCCTGATTGTATACACTTGAATAACAAGTAGCACGATGAAATTATTTATCAATGTAATCAATGCATCGTACCGCTCCGCCGGTGACCTAGTGGCTAGAGCGACCGCCTCGGATGCAGAGGTTGTGGGTTCAATCCCCGGTCGAGTCATACCAAAGACTTACAAAAATGGTACTAACAGCTGCTTCGCTTGACGCTCGGCATTATGAGATTAGTGTTAGGACTCGTCGGCTTGGTGTCAGGATAATGTGACTGGGTGGGACATCATGCTACATGACTGCGGCATGATGCCCCAGTTATTGACATCACAATAAACTCTTAGCAAAAACTGAAAAATTGTTAAAGCTACGTTAAAAATCAGTCATATCACATCATAATTACATAATCAATGTATCGTTGTAGTCGCGAAATACACTCAACATGTCCATGATCACCCACTACCCCACCGTCTCTCCATTGCCCCTCTGCGGAACCAAGGATATGGAATTGACCAGATGTACTCCCTTGTTTGTCTTAAGGGTGGCTAAAGGAGAGAAATATCTTGGCCAGGCAATGATGATAATGGATATAAGTCTAGGAATTTTAAAAGGCGTCGTCTTTTTTAAACCTATTAAATATGCGAGTTTTGCACGCCTTTCTGCAATACCTAAATTTAATCTGAAAGATTGTACAGATGTGACAACACACGTTTGAAATGCATACAGAAATACATCCGTTTTTCATATCTATGTTTTGCAAGCGTCATTCCTCCAAGAAATGAAACAAAATTTGAAATGATAAATATTTCCTGATGGAAGGGAATGTATTCTGGTCAGAATTAGCACTAGCGAGTTATATCCCTTCAGAATCGACAGTTCAAGAATTTGTAAGCAGTCATGCAAGTGGCCATAGAACACAATTAATTTCACTATATTGTCTCTACATTTGTTTCTCAGTACTGAACTTTCCACTGTGTGACAATCAATACAAATCATATGTTAATCTAAAATACCTTCAAATATGACTTTACGGTTTAGTTCTTGTCAAGGGTTGACCTGCATTTTTTTGAGAGGCTGAATTGTAAACAAAACACCAGGCAAAGAAACACAGATTTCACTTCCGGATCATCACCATGACCTTATTACTCAATGTGCACTGTCGCCGAAATACACACAGACAACCACACCATAAGCTCACATTTTAAATAATAAACAATTGCCTTTAAATCCTTGCCAAGAATGACAAAATCTGACTCAAGTATCACCACCAAACGTAGACAGGAAAAAGTGATCTAAAATTAGACTGGGACTACATTCGTGGGTACTGAACCGGATTTTATTAATTGTGTACTGATTCCAGAAAGGGTCAATGTTTTTGTCAAATTTTTATATTTGAATTTTATTTTGCATGCCACTACTATTTCAACTTCATGCATAAAGTCTTTTGAAATTTCCTTGCAAGCAAAACATGTGACAGCTTCAGAAAGTGTGTAGTGCTGGTGTTCTATAGGGTGCAATTTGAGATCCAATTGTTCTTAAGAAACCAAAACTAAATTTGCTATATCTTCCTTAATTATAGAAATTTTTCAATGCAGTAAAAACCTAATTGTAATACTTGATAAGGCTTGTCTGAAAATATTCTTGAAATTAAATATTGATATATTAAATTTTAAAGGAAATTTAAATAATTATGTAAATTTTAAAAACCATTTATTTTACACAAATTAAATTTTCATACAAGGTATGACATTCAGTTTGAAAAATTTAAGGCAGCAAAGTTGATTAATGAATGGTGTTTAAAACAAATGGTAGTTTAGGTCTGTACAACTGATAATATTAATCCCAGG
This sequence comes from Potamilus streckersoni, assembly GCA_016746295.1. Classification (NCBI taxonomy): domain Eukaryota; kingdom Metazoa; phylum Mollusca; class Bivalvia; order Unionida; family Unionidae; genus Potamilus; species Potamilus streckersoni. The sequence goes on along the minus strand of JAEAOA010000363.1, from coordinate 1,777,466 downwards.
GGTACTGAAGCATGATAGATCACAGTGATTTGGACAGCAAATTGCAATATAGGAGTAAATACTTAAAAAAAATGACAGATGCTATGTTCCACATTTATTGTTTCAGGTACTTGGGCAATTGTTTGTATGACTAATAGCCCACTCAAATTTAAAGTTTTGATGGGACCACTACCATGTTTTATAGCAAATATGCATTCCATTTTAATGCCGATAACTAAAAAAGTCAACAATGCAATATGAAAATACAGTTTCAGGGAAATTACACCTTACTGAAAAATGATGCGAATCTCTGTCATGAAGATCTAAGCCATGTCTTTGAGATGCTGTATATCAGTGTACTGATATGAACTCATCTTGGTCACTTATAGCAGCACACTGCACATGTCCTTATGAGACCTTGCTATCACCATTGGATTACTGGAGAGCATCCAAAATGATCCAACTCTAATACTTTGTTCCAGATACCAGGCTAGACCTGAAAAGATATAACATGTTTCACTTAATTCTAAAAAAACAACATAAAAGATGTAGGCAAATAAAATTAAAATGTGTTAGATATGGTGATTTCAAAATAAAATTTGGTTGCAAATATGCTTAAAAAAGGTAAACTTGATAGAGTGTCACTCAAAGATGTGAAGCAATGGGCATGTATTAAAGTGACAAATGCATCCTAAAAATAGATGAAGTTTCTACAAGCATATTTAGCCATTTACAGGTTAAATAACTAATCAGGTAGAGTATGTATCATAAAGTTTAAGGCAATGTTGGAACGGTGAGGTTTGATCATTGGTGCAAACATTGATACATACCAGTATAGTGGAAAGTCAAATGACAATGTACCAAATTAAAATTTATTACTATATGCAATCCTATTCAAGAAGGAAAACAATTTTAGATATTGCGAGTGAATATAGCAAAATGTGGCCACACAGATCAACTATAGGTACCAATAGATCCTATATCATCAACTAAATGTGAAATTTTCATCCCGAAAACTTGTAAACAAGGATGGATATTTGCATGTGTGGGACATATGCAATGTACTTGGTAACATCGCATGTGCAAACATGATTCAAATAATCTGTTTGAACATTTTTAGTCTATTTTTAAGAGTCTTGGCTACCAAATTATTACGTTCAATGATTCAATGGAATCAGATATCAGCTGATGCTACAATACCGCCCTCTGTCAAAGTATTAAATTGAAATGTGTTACCATACAGAGGCATATTCATGATGAAAATAACATCTTGGGATATTTTAAGTGCACACAGTCAAAATTGAGCCTTACAGATTCACTATAGGTACTATGTCAGCCTTACAATGTCAGCTTTTGATTCCAAACATTACAAAATATATGCATATTTGTTCATGTCAGCTATGTAATTATATTAGGATAGGTTTTAGTAAGTTAAATTCAAATAATCTGTTTAAATATTACTTATGTAATCTTTAAAGTGTCAGATAACAAATATTATTAGTCATTAATAATGCATAAAGCAAAATGGATCATGAGAATTCTCATACTATCAGCTGGGTCAAAATGCCGCACTACATCAATCAACATCTTAAAGAAACTGAACAATAAAATGGAATGCATTCTGTGTTCAACTTACATCATTTTGCTGTGTTCTTACATGCAATGGTAAATATACCTGGGTAAAGTATATTTTACCCCCTTTGACCTGTATTTCATTCTCTGATAGTTTAATATGATTTTGTAGAGAACTTGAACAGGTTCTAGTATAAAGTCTTCATCTCTGTCCTCTCACTAAATACCCTATAACTATGTTTATAAACAATTACTGATAGCTATACAAGCAGATATGTGTTACTTGGGAAGTCACCCCATCATAAACACATAATTTAACTGTTTGGACCCCAAATAAATAGTTTCAATGACCTATAGGTACAAAGCGAAGTAGAATTTTGTCTTCATGTATTTTAAATGAGGGTCTCATTTTGACTAATAAAGATATTTCCTCTGATCAAATTTGACAAACTTCCAACATTTGAGCTTATATATGCTGTAGGAGTATATATATATGCTGATATATTTGCATATCTTTCCAAATAAATATTATATATGTGTATACTTGGTGGAAAATTTTTATTTTTTAAAAGTTTTTTAAATTTCATTTGAATTTTTAAAATTAAAATTATTTTTTATTTTTAATATCATTTTTATATTTTGAAAGTCAATATACATAACCTATTAAAATTTCATATGTATGTCATTAACAATACAAATTTTACATCAGTTTCAAGTTTTTACTGACAGGCCATAGAACACAATTAATTTGACTATATTGTCTCTACATTTGTTTCTCAGTACTGAACTTTCCACTGTGTGACAATCAATACAAATCATATGTTAGTCTAAAATACCTTCAAAGATGACTTTGCGGTTTAGTTCTTGTCAAGGGTTGACCTGCATTTTTTTGAGGGGCTGAATTGTAAACAAAACACCAGGCAACGGAACACAGATTTCACTTCCGGATCATCACCATGACCTTATTACTCAATGTGCACTGTCGCCGAAATACACACAGACAACCTCACCATAAGCTCACATTTTAAAGAATAAACAATTGCCTTTAAATCCTTACCAAGAATGCCAAAATTTGACTCAACTATCACCACCAAACTTAGACAGGAAAAAGGATCTAAAAATAGACTAGGACTACATTCGTGGGTACTGAACCAGATTTTATTAATTGTGTACTGATTCCAAGTGATAATAATACAGAAAGCACAACTTTTCGTTTACGCTTATATATGAGCCTTATTCAATACAGCAATGATAAATTGAATTATCACGATTTCGCAAAATGTTATAACGTAATATTATGGTAAACCAAATATAACCAAATAAATATTTTTCACACACCCTGTAGGCCGTCGAGAAATACTTTAGTAGACAATGCTTACATCTAAGTTATTTTTGTAGTATTTCTAAAGTTTCTTTATTGAGTTCGTTGCTTTTAAACTGAAAATTCTTATCATTGTCTCAACTATGTACAAAATGCGATGAGCGGAATGAAACATGTTCTTCGTCCTCTCCAATTCCATATTCCAGCCCAATAAATGTCACTCCTTCTCCAAGCAACGAAATAAAGAAAGAATAGCCGTACATACTCATGTGGATAACCTATCAATGTAAGTTGATTTGATAATCATCCTGTACGTAAATTAGAATCAAAGTGCGAGGATTAAACATAAGTGGCTAGTGCCGTGCCAGGTAACTGTCTTTAAGTAAACTGTATAAACGTGTCTTGTGATCATGCGAGAATAGATTTTATATGAAACGTTAAATATATTACCCTTCAATCGCCTTGTTGTATTTCATGAATAGTAATAAGCCATTTGCATGTCTTTTGAGGTTATGTCCAGTTATACCAGAATAAGACATTTGCTTGCCGTTTAAGGTTATGTCTAGTTATACCAGAATAAGACATTTGCATGCCATTTCAGGTTATGTCTAGTTATACCAGAATAACTCATTTGCATGCCGTTTGAGGTTATGTCTAGTTATACCAGAATAACTCATTTGCATGCCGTTTGAGGTTATGTCCAGTTATACCAGAATAACTCATTTGCATGCCGTTCGAGGTTATGTCTAGTTATACCAGAATAACTCATTTGCATGCCGTTTGAGGTTATGTCTAGTTATACTAGAATAAGACATTTGCATGCCGTTTGAGGTTATGTCCAGTTATACCAGAATAAGACATTTGCATGCCGTTTGAGGTTATGTCTAGTTATACCAGAATAACTCATTTGCATGCCGTTTGAGGTTATGTCCAGTTATACCAGAAAAAGCCATTTGCATGCCGTTAGAGGTTATGTCCAGTTATACCAGAATAACTCATTTGCATGCCGTTCGAGGTTATGTCTAGTTATACCAGAATAAGACATTTGCATGCCGTTTGAGGTTATGTCTAGGAATACCAGAATAAGCCATTTGCATGCCGTTTGAGGTTATGTCTAGTTATACCAGAATAAGACATTTGCTTGCCGTTTGAGATTATGTCTAGTTATACCAGAATAAGACATTTGCATGCCGTTTGAGGTTATGTCTAGTTATACCAGAATAAGATATTTGCATGCCGTTTAAGGTTATGTCTAATTATACCAGAATAAGACATTTGCATGCCGTTTGAGATTATGTCTAGTTATACCAGAATAAGACATTTGCATGCCGTTTGAGGTTATGTCTAGTTATACCAGAAAAAGCCATTTGCATGCCGTTTGAGGTTATGTCCAGTTATACCAGAATAACTCATTTGCATGCCGTTTGAGGTTATGTCTAGTTATACCAGAATAAGACATTTGCATGCCGTTTGAGGTTATGTCTAGTTATACCAGAAAAAGCCATTTGCATGCCGTTTGAGATTATGTCTAGTTATACCAGAATAAGCCTTGCATGCCGTTTGAGGTTATGTCTAGTTATACCAATTACTCTAGATGGAATATACTTGTAAGTATCATAGGTGGTAATAGGTATGGAAACAGGTGCGATGCTGCTATTGTTTTGTTCATCATAATCCACATCACTGGCACAACAAAACATCGACATCATTGCGTTATGATAATGTACGGTTTCCTTCACTTCCTTGATATTCTTTACGTTTAATTCTTGTTCGTAAAAAATTGTCATCGTTTTATTTGTCATGCTTATGCTAACTCTATTTGTATTTTTGAAATAGTTCTAATCAAAAACACCACATTTCAAAAGTTATTATCGTACTTAAAAATACATTAAGCAAAGTATTTTTTTTCTTTTATCAAGAATAGATTTGATATTCATCAGAGGACGTTATTTGTTGTTGGTTCAAATGAAGACGATGCATTGGCAAGGATAAATATTGTTAAGTTTTCACCCATACCTTAATGACCACATTAGACGAAACTGCTATACGCTTGGTAAACACGTTCGTATCTTACTTTACTTGTCAAGAAAAGTATGATTTCTTATGATGTAATGAGTAAGAATAATTACAAAACAATAGTTATCATTGACAAAACGTTCATATATTTACCTGTAATGAGTCCTATGCGCATCAATATCTATAAAAAAAATTTAAAGCCGTTATAATGCTTTCCATATTACAGGACTAGTTTAAATATTGTAGTTTAGAAGCATAATAGTCATCTATGACCCAATCTTTCATAAATCCATTGACAGGAATTGACTTTGAAATGATATCGTACGAAAACGCAATAAACAATGTCATTCTAAAAAGAGAATACACTAAACTTTTCCTTTTTAAATTCGAAAATATATGCTTTTTTAGGTGTTGAAACTCTAAAGGTTTGTCAACAATTAGGAGAAAACTAATGTCCAAGTGAACTCATTTAGTTGGTACATAATTTATATGTGTTATATGCTAAGATAGTGGTGCACTGTAATTTAAAGGCAACACGGTTAGGTAACATTTCCATCCCGCACACACACAAAAATCAATGGCACATTAAAATTTTCGTGTCATGACATAATTTTAAACACCGTAAACATTGGTAACAATGGGAATGAAGATAAAAAAAAATGTTGAAGTGTCATGCAAACTGATCGTACTATCAGAGACATAATGGTTAGCATTAAACATCAAATATTTATGTAAATTGTGTACAGATCATTGTAAAGATGGCGCGTGTTAAAGAACGTATTGTATAACATCCAAATATGGTACAGCAAACCTTATCTGGAAATTGAATTACCCAGAGACTCTCGTGTTATCTGTCATGGTGGTCAATGTACGGCGGTTGTTGTAAACATACCAATATATTCACCTTTGACAGGCTTAATACATTTATCATAAATTAAACATCATTAAAACACAGCTGTCTTTTGAGTACTAATCTTTTACTCGTGTTATATTTGCTTTGTCTTTGACAATATCATATCTTAATTTCATTACAAGGTATAGGATCACATCGTAGTTTCGATACTTTCGAGGGTACGGCATCGTAACTAGGTTTGGATAAACAATGTTTGAAGCCATACCCTATGCTGTAGATATGCGGGAAAAAAAAAAGTCGCGGGCCGCAGTTTGCACATGCCCGATTAAAGGCATTGTTATGCTTTACATAGTATTAATAATGACTATAACCATATTTTACCCCTCCCCCCTCTCTGTTGGTCGGTTTGTCTGTTAGTCTTGCAAAGAAAACACCAACACAGAAGGAGAGAGCAAGCGAGAGGAGACAAACATTATGTTACTTAAAAATGATATAGTCGAGAATCTTTTTATTGATAAAAAGCACAAGGAAAACAAATGAAAAACAATACGCCTAGGCTCCATTACAGTATGCATATAACAATAAATATACCGTCCGACATACTCGTTTCCCCATGTTGTCGAAACTTTGCATTATTGTTGTCAGAAAACAATGCAGAAAGAAATTGTGTTCTCATATCATTATAAGGACACTGAGTTCACCTACGTTACTTGGAACAGCTACCGTGGTCCAGTGTCTACAGCGTCCGCCTCAGATGCGGGAGAGGTCGTGGGTTCGACCTTTCGATCGAGTCATACCAAAGACTTGCAAAAGTGGTACTATCATCTGCCTCGCTTGAGGCTCAACTTTAAGATGTCAGAGTGAAGACTAGTCTGCCTGTTGTCAGGATAATGTGACTGGGTGGGACATCATGTTACATGTCTGCGGCATGATGCCCCAGTGATAGACATCACTAAACTGCCACACTGCAGACATCGTAGCGATATGACTGAAAATTGCTAAAGCTACGTTAAAAATCATAATAGCATTACATAATCACATGCTACTTAGTGTAATTCAAGGTTTATGTCCTGTTCCAAATCTTTTTTTTCTGATTCAGCAACAGATGTCCGAGTAGTGTTGTTTATTGCGGCATGAGAGAGAGAGAGAGAGAGAGAGAGAGAGAGAGAGAGAGAGAGAGAGAGAGAGAGAGAGAGAGAGAGAGAGAGAGAGAGAGAGAGAGAGAGAGAGAGAGAGAGATTTGAACAAAAGGGAATTTTGATTCATTTTCTCTTTGTTTCCTTATGTAAGAGAAAATTTAGCAGATCTATAGAGTATAAAATCAACAGTCTACTTTTGACATCATAATGTATATGTATTTATGCGACATGGAGGTTTCACAATTTGATGTACCAGCTACATTGGTTATTAAACTTTAAAATCCTTTTTAATTTTAATTGTAGCATTTAACATAATTGAATATCAATAACATTTTGTATCGCGGTATACCGAGGTATTGCTGAGAGTACCGCGATACGTATAATGTCGGAGTACAATGCAATTATATTAGGGACCATCAATTAAATGTCGTGTTATAGGGGCTTGACACTTCTTTTTCCGTCTTAAATGCTAGATATATTGCTCTGATTTATAGCACAATAACACCATATTATAGCCAAGATATTTGGAACAAAATAATTATCTTGAGATAACAGAAATTAAATTTTTTTCAGATTAAAATAAAATCACACATCCACCGCGAAAATTATAATGATCAGTACCTTTCAGCAGATACTTTCACTTTGAAATATATTTATCAGAGAGGCCATTAAAGATAAAAAAAATCCTCAATAAACAAGAAAATATTTAGTGGACTTAATAAGGTTCAGACAGAAAAATAGTACGTTTCTGAAAATCGAAGGGTGATTCAGAGTCTGAGAAAAGATTACATGTTCTTACAAAAGATTTGAATGATTTCGAGTTTGCTTATAAAGATTTCAGTTTATTTTGTTTCTTTCAGATTTGAATTTAGTGTGTTGGCAGGTTTACAGTCTATTTCAGTAACATCCACTGCACTCAAATTTCGCTTGTCACTTAATTTCGGCTTGCAACTGACACTAAATTAATACTTGATTTCTTTATCGTGTTAATATTTGACTCTCATTGTTAGAATGAATACTTATTTTTTTTATTACTAATAAGGAAGAGGTTTTCTTAAAAATATGTACCATTTGTCGGTGAGTCTAACAAGTATATGACATTCTATTGGTGAGGATAACGGTTATACCACACTGTGTTGGTGAGTGTAGTAGGACAACTGTATCGGTAGTGTAACAGGTATACGTTACTCTGTTAGTGAGTGCAAGAGGCACACGATACTGTATTGGTCAGTGTAACAGGTATACCATACTGTATCGGTGAGTGTGACAGATATAATATACTGTAAGTGTGACTAGAACAGGTATACAATACCGCATAGGTGACACAGAATATGGATAATAACAGGTCATATAAGTTCAGTCACTCACGATTTTCATATTCTTGCGGAAAACAAATAATAAAAATGTTAATATCTCAATTCTAATTTTGTTTTTGTTGTTGGGGTGGGGTTTTTTTAGCAATCATTACGACGCATTTTCATTGCTTACATAGATATATACAGATATACAGTCACGACACAATTTGAAATCTATTCGTCCTATAAGAGAGAGAGAGAGAGAGAGAGAGAGAGAGAGAGAGAGAGAGAGAGAGAGAGAGAGAGAGAGAGAGAGAGAGAGAGAGAGAAAGGTGTATAAATCAAGCTCTTTCTAGGAATTGGCGGTATAAATCAAGCTCCTTATTGAGCTAAACATTGATATTTATACAATAATTATTATTATCATTTATTGCCATGGTATATATCTTTGCCACTGATAAAACGAGGTTCGTGGTCCGAGTTACTATGTAGTCTTTCTTTGCTTTTGCATGCTAACAAAGAGCGGTGTATTTTTGGCATAAAATTATGATTAAAAGATCAACATCCACATGATAAGGTTTAAAACTTATTTATTTCTATTTATTTATCAAAGGATAGAAATACAATCATAACAGTGACATTCCTGCCACGGAAGTGTGAAAGTAATACCCTTTGAAAGACAGTAATAATAATTTTGCGATGGGTTTTGGTATTATGTCAAGCGTGATGGCATTAAACTTTGAAGAACATTAGTAATGCCATGATTTTGAATCCAGATATCGTTTCAGTCCCTGACTATAGGACTCGGTACACTTACTATATAAAGTCTAAAGAACTTAGTACCTTTACTAGACAAAGTCAATAGGTCTTTTTATTGTCAATATGTCCACATCATCAATGGCTTGTTTGTGATTAAGGTTTCCTATCGAGTCATTGTATGCGTTATTACTCTTTTAATAGACAAAGATTCCCATTCATAATGGCTTTGAAAAGAAAAACCGCAGGAGGACCTCGGTTAACGTTGAACAAACAAAAGGTCAATTGCCGTGAATAATGTTCAAATTCTTTTCAGTCACTATAATGCGAACTTGAATTTTTATTACAAAGACAATTAGGCATATTGTACATTTAAATATTGGCACTATGGTTCTTTGTAATCTTAAAGGCAATCAGAGATTTAATACAAGAGGTGTCAATTTATTGACTTCTATTCGTGACGACTATTATCTTCATTTATATTTCTTATAAGTTTAGCAATTTTTTAAAAAAAGCTTTCAAAAGTGTCAATATACTACAGATTGGGAATGTGTATAGGGCGTTAATTCAAAGTTTATTTACTGTACTTGGATTGTTTCAATTAGTAATGTACTTGTCAATTATTACTATTGTGTATTGGAAGTGTTATACCGATTGTCATTGCTATTTGGCAAACACGTTATTAACTTTTTCCTGATAATACGAACTAGGCGCGGATTCGAACAAGACAAAATGATATAAACACTGTCACAGCCGAAATCAACGCTGTCAGTTTTTAAATAGACTTATACAGAGGATAGCTCTGTTCAGGAAAAAAAGTGTTTTCTGTTGTTAAATACTGCGTTATTGTTTAGATGGCAGGCAAACATTTATTATCACCCGTTGCGATTTATAATAAATTATAATATCTGTAGAACTTTAAACATGCAGTCATCTAATAAGTCTTGGTTAAAACGCCTTCGCCTGCATATTTGTCTTGGGTAATCCAAAGGAACTTGTTATACAGTTCAGTGTAACAGGTGCTTGTGTATTCATTGTTGTTTTTCTGGCAAATGTAAAATAAAGCGAAAGTTCTAAATACAACAAAATGTATAAACAAGCAACTCAATATAATGTGATTATCACCAAATGCTTCATTGAGTTGATAAGAAAGAGAAGACAAATTTTCGTTTGTATACTAGATTTCATTTAAAAATTACTTATTCTGGGCTCTATAAGCCATAAATCGTAACATTGTGTACGTTTCATCAATGCTTTGGAAATAAATGGAAGATGGAGGGAAAAGGTAGACGAATTCGGCATGCATTAGTTTCCGTTATTCGATAAAATTCATTGCCGAACTTTCCAACACCGATGTGTTGGATATAAAACTACAATTGATACTAATACTCCATACAGACTTTTATTTTAAACCGAATGAATGTAACTCCTTCAATTTAGCTGCCACCCGAGGAACTGCACCCCAAACATTCTCTACGGTAAATATCTTAGAACACGCCGAAATTGCTCAGATGATGTGATAACTAATCAGAGGTTCTGAGAGAAAACCCAACATGTAACAAAGCAAAAACAAACATGTGACAGTGATGCAGTACATGGAACCAAGCAAAAAAGCCGTACTGAAATTATAAAATTCAACTGAAGCGAATACGTGAAATAAGCTAACTTCATTTTCATGTTCCACTCATTAAACCCAAGCATTATTCACTAGCACAAGCCAACCACTGAATCGTTATGAAACCGTAAGTTAAACAAACTTTTACATCCGGGATTTTAAAAAATGTAATTGGAGATTGTAGATGATCCAAAAGTTCTATTTCTGACCTACTTACCTGGTCATTTGGGGATCTTTGTCTTATCGTTTCCGCTTTATAAGCACTAAAAAATAGCAACATACAACCTCGATAGCTTTATTATTTTTTTCTTTGTATATAGTTGATATACATACCTACAAAAATCATTATATCGATTCTGTATAGCACTTACGTTTTATTTTTATTTTTCTGGTTTCTGTTGTGTGATCGTCTTCTGTAGCGTTGTTTCCTTGAAAAACGAACTGTAGTTTCTAATAGCGCTTATATAATTATCATGCCATATTTGCACTATTGTTTGTCATTTTTTATGTCCCCCACCCAAATCTTTTCTACTTCTGTTGCCTGTGAAACAGGCTGCTCCGCATTGAACAAACTTAAAACCAAAGTCAGGTCAAGCTGGAAACACGAAAGAGTGAACAAGTTGATCAAAATAATCGGTTACGGTCTTATACTAGAAGACTTCGACACACCTAATACTATATTCAAATGTTGAAAATCGCTTGAAGAAAATAATAAAGAAAGAAACAAAAAGAACCGAACGAAACGAAACAAAACAACAACAGCAAAAACTCAACCAACCAAACAAAAAAAAATAACTCTACTATGATACCATGTATACATAATGCTATTTAATTGTTTTGGACAGTTACTGAACAAGAGCTTAAAAACAGCTTGATTTTAAATATATTCTTATAAAAGGTCGAAACATTTAATCCAAATAATAATAATAATAATAATAATAATAATAATAATAATAATAATAATAATAATAATAATAACAATAATGATAATAATAAAAATGATGATGATGATGATGATGATGATGATGATGATGATGATGATGATGATGATGATGATGATGATGATGATGATAAAGTAGTATATAGAAAAGGAATTCTTGCGCACATTTATAACTGCGTAATAAAAACTGTTCGAGTGAGCCCTCCTCTCCCTGGATCTTTATACTACTGGGGTATGGTGCACCTGTCTCACTTTTATTGTTATGGGGTGTATGGTGACTCCAGGTCAGAAAACATGGGCGTGTTTTGGATCAGTTTGGTGGCTAACCAGTGTGATAAAGTGTGTTCCCTGTCCATATAATATTAGTTTATGGAATCAGTACATACTTAATAAAATCCGGTTCAGTACCCACGAATGTAGTCCCAGTTTATTTTTAGATCACTTTTTCCAGTCTGAAATTGGTGGTGATACAAGAATTAGAATTTGGCATTCTTGGTAAGGATTTAAAGGCAATTGTTTATTCTTTAAAATGTGAGCCTATGTTGTGGTTGTCTTTGTGTATTTCGGCGACAGTGCACATTGAGTAATAAGGTCATGGTGATGATAAGGAAGTGAAATCTGTGTTCTGTTGCCTGGTGTTTTGTTTACAATTCGGCCTCTCAAAAAAATGCAGGTCAACCCTTGACAAGAACTAAACCGTAAAGTCATCTTTGAAGGTATTTTAGATTAACATATGATTTGTATTGATTGTCACACAGTGGAAAGTTCAGTATTGAGAAACAAATGTAGAGACAATATAGTGAAATTAATTGTGTTCTAAGGCCTGTCAGTAAAAACTTGAAACTGATATAAAATTTGTATTATTAATGACATACGCATGAAATTTTAATAAGTTTCTATATTGACTTTAAAAATATAAAAATGAAATTAAAAATAAAAAATAATTTTAATTTTAAAAATTCAAATGAAATTTAAAAAACTTTTAAAAATAAAATTTTTCAAAAAATATACACATATATAATATTTTTTTGGAATGATATTAAATGATATCAGCATATATATACTCCTACACCATATACAAGCTCAAATGATGGATATTTGTCAAATTTGATCAGAGAAAATATCTTTATTAGTCAAAATGAGACCCTCATTTAAAATACATGAAGACAAATTTCTATTTTGCTTTGTACCTTTAGGTCATTGAAACTATTTATTTGTGGTCCAAACAGTTAATTTATGTGTTTATGATGGGGTGACTTCCCAAGTAACACATATCTGCTTGTATAGCTATCAGTAATTGTTTATAAACATAGTTATAGGGTATTTAGTGAGAGGACAGAGATGAAGACTTTATACTAGAACCAGTTCAAGTTCTCTACAAAATCATATTAAGCTGTCAGAGAATGAAATACAGGTCAGAGGGGTAAAATATACTTTAACCAGGTATATTTACCATTGCATGTAAGAAAACAGCAAAATGATGTAAGTTGAACACAGAATGCATTCCATTTTATTGTTCAGTTTCTTTAAGATGTTGATTGATGTAGTGCGACATTGCAGCCCAGATGATATTATGGGAATTCTCATGATTCATTTTGCTTTATGCATTTTTAATGACTAATAATATTTGTTGTCTGACACTTTAAAGATTACATAAGTAATATTCAAACAGATTATTTGAATTTAACTTTGTACAACTGATCCTAACTTTGTTACATAGCTGACATGAACAAATATGCATATATTTTGTAATGTTTGGAATCAAAAGTTGACATTGTTAGGCTAACATAGTACCTATAGTAAATCTGTAAGGCTCAGTTTTGACTGTGTGAATTTAAAATATTCCAAGACAGTTTTGACTGTGTGCACTTAAAATATCCCAAGATGTTATTTTCATCATGAATATGCCTCTGTATGGTAACACATGTCAACACATTGGTAGCCAAGACTCTTAAAAATAGACTAAAAATGTTCAAACAGATCATTTGAATCATGTTTGCACATGTGATTTTAACAAGTACATTGCATATGTCCCACACATGCAAATATCCATCCTTGTTTACAAGTTTTCGGGATGAAAATTTCACATTTAGTTGATGATATAGGATCTATTGGTACCTATAGTTGATCTGTGTGCCCACATTTTGCTATATTCACTCACAATATCTAAAATTGTTTTTCCTTCATGAATAGGATTGCATATAGTATTAAATTTTAATTTGGTACATTGTCATTTGACTTTCCACTATACTGGTATGTATCAATGTTTGCACCATTGATCAAACCTCACCGATCCAACATTGCCCTAAACTTTATGATACATACTCTCTCTCTGAATAGGTATTTAACCTGTAAATGGCTAAATATGCTTGTAGAAACTTCATCTATTTTTAGGATGCATATATCACTTTAATACATGCCTAGTACTTCACATCTTTGAGTTTCACTCTGTCATGTTTACCTTTTTTACCCATATTTGCAAGCTGAATGTTATTTTGAAATCACCATATCTAACACATTTGAACTTCGTTTGCCTACATCTTCCTTTTTTATTAAGTGAAACATGTTATACATGTTCAGGTCTAGTCTTGTATCTGGAACAAAGTATTAGAGCTGGATCAATTTGGAAGCTCTCCAGTAGTCCAATGGTGATAGCAAGGTCTCATAAGGACATGTGCAGTGTGCTGCTATAAGTGACCAAGATGAGTTCATATCAGTACACTGATATACAGCATCTCAAAGACATGGCTTAGATCTTCATGAGAGAGATTCGCATCATTTTTCAGTAAGGTGAAACTGTATTTTCATATTGCATTGGTGACTTTTGTAGTTATCAGCATTAAAATGGAATGCATATTTGCTATAAAACATGGTAGTGGTCCCATCAAAACTTTAAATTTGAGTGGGCTATTAGTCGTACAAACAATTGCCCAAGTACCTGAAACAATAAATGTGGAACATAGCATCTGTCATTGTTTCTTAAGTATGTACTCCTATATGCAGCTGGATAGACCTATTGCAATTTGCAGTCCAAATCACTGTGAGCTGTCATGCTTCAGTACCCCATAGAATAGTATTATCAGCTGTACAGACCCAAAATACCATTTGTTTTAAACATCATTCATCAATCAACATTGCTGCCTTAAATTTGTCAAACTAAATATTATAACGTTTATGAATATTTAATTTTTTAAAAATAAAAAGTTTTTAAAATTTAAATATTTATTTAAATTTCCTTTAAAATTTAATATATCAATATTGTTTAATTTCAAGAATATTTTCAGGCAGGCATTATCAAGTATTACAATTAGGTTTTTACTGCATTGAAAAATTCCTATAATTAAGGAAGATATAGCAAATTTAGTTTTGGTTTCCTAAGAATAATTGGACCTCAAATTTTACCCTATAGAACACCAGCACTACACACTTTCTGAGAGCTGTCACATGTCTTGCTTGCAAGGAAATTTCAAAAGACTTTATGTATGAAGTTGAAACAGTAGTGGCATGCAATATAAAATGCAAATATAAAGTTTGACAAAAATATTGACCCTTTCAGGAATCAATACACAATTAATAAAATCAGGTTCAGTACCCACCAATGTAGTCCCAGTCTATTTTAGATCACTTGTTCTAGTCTGAAATTGGTGGTAATACTAGAGATAGATTTTGGCATTCTTGGTAAGGATTTATAGGCAATTGTTTATTCTTTAAAATGTGAGCTTATGTTGTGGTTGCCTTGTGGATTTCGGCGACAGTGCACATTGAGTAATAAGGTTATGGTGATGATAAGGAAGTGAAATCTGTGTTCTGTTGCCTGGTGTTTTGTTTACAATTCGGCCTCAAAAAAATGCAGGTCAACCCTTGACAAGAACTAAACCGTAAAGTCATCTTTGAAGGTATTTTAGATTAACATATGATTTTTATTGATTGTCACACAGTGGAAAGTTCATTACTGAGAAACAAATGTAGAGACAATAGTGAAATTAATTGTGTTCTAAGGCCTTATGGCTCACTTTTTGTGTTGTGTTAGAGGTGTGCTTGTAATGTGGCGAAGATGTAGCTTCCGTGTGATCCATAGAACGTAGATCGATTGGGATCGAGCGAGGTTAGCGACAGTCCAGTACGGAACTAAGTGAGGAGGAGTACAGAGCTGTTGAACCATGCTGAGGAGTTAATAGCTACGGGAATAAGGATCTGAGTTTGAGAATAGAGAGACGCAGTCGTAATTATTATCGTCCGGTGCCGCGGTGCAATTAACAGTATTACATGATAAATAAGCTGAAGAGTTTTCATTTGTCAGAGCCACAGCGAGATCAGTTTTATTATTGGCTTTTTAAGGTGACTCGTGTTCAGTTGATAAGTCGTTTGAAATTTATAAAATTTGATTATGTATTATAGCGTATATTTGAGAAGATGGATCTTCACGGAAAATGTGAGAGGTCTCAGGGAAGAGTTTGGGTGAGGAATACGATAAGATTATATATGAGGGTTTGTTGTCGAAGTCATAGACTCTCGAGACAAAGGAGTCAAGGATGCTGTGGGAATCCGCTAGTTGCATTGTTCAGAACAACCAAACTATATGATAGCGATTTTGTTTTTACTTTGGTGGTGGTGAAGAGGTTTTGTTTTGTTGTGCTTCTGTTTTTTTAATTCCGGGTCGTAAAAACCCCTGCATGGGATTTCCCAAAAGTATCTTTGAGCGTGTACGTGACCGAAATGGTTTTTTATTGAAAGTTATCGACAACGAAGGCTTCTTCATTTGTGTCCGGGGTGTATCCCTTTTCGAAGTTAGTTTTTTGTCTGCTAATTCTGACGTCTCCTGCTTTGAATTTAGATTTAGAAAATAAGGAATATGTGACCTGTATTTTTTTACAGTCGATGAGGCTTCCGTAGGTGTCATTTTGATGATACGATACCATTTATGATTGTATTGGTCGACGATATATGGCAAAACTATAAGTATCGGTTGGTGTTATCGCTGCTAAAATCTCTTTTCCCATCCGATTTTTTAGAGTTCTGTTAAATCTCTCTACAATGAGAGCTTTTATTTGGTTGTGTGCTGTACAAGATAGTATTATTATTATTTTTGAAGCCACTCTAAGTCGGTTTTGTTATGAAATTCACAACCATGATCTGCCCATAATTTATTGGACTTTTTTGTACCTACAATGCTATCAAACGCTTTAACGATAAAATTTCCTTTTAGTTATGGAGAAAAACTACAAAATTATATATACTGAAGACATTTGTGACCGTCATGAGATATATAAAATAATCGTTGTACGCTTTGTGATTTCTCATGTTGACGAGATCTTCCGCAACCGCGATGACTTTGCATCGTGGAAAATGCTTGCGTGTTGGTTTATGTAGTTCTACCTCAAGCGTCGAAAGATATTGCTTTTCAGTCGACTTTTTTTATTTTACTTGGAATCCAAATGCCCAGCATTTGTTTGGTACCAATGATGCCACGTATGAAAAATCGATCTACGTGTTCTCTAATTTTTTTTGGTTTGAGTATTTTTAAGTCCCTCGGCATAATTCGATCGTATCCAGCTTTGTTATCGGGATGATCACTTCAAAAGATCTTCACCGGTCAGCTAAAGTCTTTGATATCACATGCATACAATGGTACATTTATTATTTAGAGCCGTGACACTAAATCGCGCACAAATTTATTGTCGGCAGCATAGTTGCATAGTATGTTTGTGGCCTCAGCTGGTTATGATGTGTCATAATTTGGAACCAAATACTGCACACCTCAATTTGATTATGAGGCGATGATTCTTGGTGA
This sequence comes from Potamilus streckersoni, assembly GCA_016746295.1. Taxonomy (NCBI): domain Eukaryota; kingdom Metazoa; phylum Mollusca; class Bivalvia; order Unionida; family Unionidae; genus Potamilus; species Potamilus streckersoni. Next base: position 1,760,189 of record JAEAOA010000363.1, on the reverse strand, counting down.
CTACCTCGACAGAATAGGTACCCTCCATTCTCGGTATAATCTTAAGGGACCACGAGTTAATATTCGTTGTGTTTTGTTATAGAGTACATTTTTTTAAGCGACAAAGGACTTCGATGGGTGTTTTTCTTCTGTACCTACGTTGGATATAAATTCGATACCGTGCCATCCACACGTGCTATTATTAAAGTCTGGAAGTTGTAATGAGTTATACAGAGCTCCTTCATGTGATGGTATAAGGTAGCAAACGACTTCATCAGAAAGAGGTAAACCAAAATAAATCGAAATACTCGGCGTTGATAACTTGGATCATTAACGACAACGACCCAGTGTATGCCATGTCCATCGTAATAATTTTGCAGGTTAATCACGCAGCTCTCGTCCGGTGTAATGTGTTTAGAAAGTTGATAATTAGAAAAACACCTCTGAAATTTCCAATTTTGGACCAATTTTTGCTATATGTCGCTGTTGGATAGCGGAGGATACGTTACCGTAGGAGTCATAGTTTCCCGCGTTAAAGACTTGTTTTCTCATGACTTTGCAGTAATTACCTTTCCCACACTTGGTTCCGGGAAGATGAAATCCTTTACCTATGCCAAGCAAAAATGGAAGTAACTTTCCTGTGATTCCTGCTAACAGGGGTGCAATAAACACTCCTTGTTTGGACAACTGGAAACGCTGACAAATTAAGAACCCTTCCTTTCGTGCAGCGGCATGTTTGGCTGCTGATGTAGACTTGCAATGGGTAAGCATGATTCTATCTAGTCATGCTGACACTTTAAGGATGCTGGATAATGGGATTTCATGTATGGCTGTCACATCGATGTTTTTTTTCTTCTGTGGTGACAGCATAACATCTACTGGAATATACGACATGGTGCTATATTAAATGCTATTATTTTGGGGGTTTTCGTTAGAAAGGTCTATTTCGATAGACTAAGAAGAATGTCAATATGGCACGATTTTGTCAGAGATTTTTCCCCGGAAATTACTGCTAGAGGCAACACTATCTCGCATCGCAGCTTTATCCGTGGCACTGGCGACATCCCAAGTCACAGAGACAAGTCCCAAAGGAGCAAGAACCAAAGCAAATATTTTTGGCGCCATCATTTTCAGCGCTGGCAATAGATCCACTAGTTGTGGTCTCACTATGGCGTTTGTAGTACGACGAATTTTTGAATTTTGCATTTTAGGCGTTGTCTCTATAATGATGTTCATTTTTACATTCAGCACGTTCAGCGCCATGAATCGGTCTGATGTCACCAGTGTGTATTGCACGTAATCGTCACCCGGATTGGCAATAGTCCATTGGACTTCGATGTCGGATGGAGAATCTTTGAGATGCTCGCAATGCTTGTAAACATCAGAGTGGAAGATGGAATACAATCATCCTGTGAGATATGCCTGCCTGTTTATACGTCCTGGTAATTTTGCATGGCTAATAGCTACATCATGTACGCGTGTGAACATTTTCGGGTGACTACAGCGAAGTTGCATTAGAGCTCTCTCTCTCTCTCTCTCTCTCTTTCTCTCTCTCTCTCTCTCTCTCTCTCTCTCTCTCTCTCTCTCTCTCTCCGTCACACATTATCTCTCTATCGCTCTCTCTATCTCTATCTCTCTCGGGATATTGTCTGCAGATGATTAGGACGTGAATGCGAAAAAGATTAAGAAGTTTAAACAAACGCTTCTTTCCTTCTTGATCTCTGCGTTGTGTTGCCAGTTGAAACACCACGAACACATGTTTGGTAAGTGCACTGCATGGATTGGTGGAGACTGTTCTCGACATGGTTTCCAGAGTAGCAACAAATTGTTGTATGTAAATACGATGTTGCTCAAAGTAAAGCTATCTGGTGACTGTAGCATACGTGGATTCTAATCTGAGCATGTGAGCAGTAGATGGTGCAATGTTTGGCAACTACAATGGTGAGTTGTTCATTTACCGCTCCCTTGCTCTGTGCAAGTACTATGGGGCAGAATCTCATTCCAGAACGACCGTATGAATGACGCATTTGAACAGAATTCAGATATCACTGCACGATCCGAAGATGCTGCTAAGGTAAAGCTTCATGCAGATATCATGGCGGGCATATGTGAGAGCTTGTCGAGTTGTGAATCTCACATTGTAGGTAGAAGTTCATGCCTGTGCTAGCGCGGATGACTGAGTTTATCACCTTGGCCGATCTTTTAGCGTTTGATGTCATAACCGCCAAAAGAGACCCATCTGCTACGTCTGCCGCTGGGCTGTAAACGATACTGTTAACAGTTGTTGCCTGTGTCAACTCAAGGACAATGATAGGTGGTGTACAAGAGCGAAATTCGTTATCCGCAGATGTTACGGTGTTGGAGTCTCTGAACCACCATCTGTTGGTGGCACACGGGCTCCTGCTGAACGTTGCTGAACATGATTAGGTTTAGGATAGTGCTGGCTTTGGGTAAGTAACCACTGATGTCTTTCACGGTTGGACGGTTGGATTGTTTAGCTGGTACTGCCACCAGTTATCGTCAGCTTGGGTTGTTTTGTACCAACTTCATAGCTTCCCCAGCCGTTGAGTTTATTTGCTCAAGGATTTCCAGACAATGCTTTATCAGGAAGCAGATACACATCGTCGCCACGCGATTCGTGATCGTGTTGAGATTGGTCATGCTTGTCCCTTGGTATTACACGTACTCATACTCGGTGGTGCAATCATCCAAAAGGCGAAAGCTAATCGAAAGTAAATCTTGAATAAGCGTTGATACTATGTTATAATGGTGTCACAGAGTAACGTTATTATTAAACGACTTTCTATAGTTTTGGTCAGAAATTGTCTTGAGAATGCTGTTGAAAATGTCTTACCGCAATATTTTTAATCCTTAACCGGATATGATGGCTGCAATAGATGATGTTAGTACACTGAAATTTCTTTTAAGATCCATAAAAATTCTTTCTGATCTTGCCACAAGTTTCTTAAGAACCTATTTAGCGTGCCTGTAAAGATTGGAAAGCTCTGCACAATCTCTATCAGTGATAACACAGACATGATTTGGCTGAAAACATTTCTTCTTCCACTGCCGTTTCAGCGGCGGAGGCAGCTCCTAATATGATTCCTCCTAAAACTTAATCTGGCACAACTTAAAAATTCAAGTTTTTGATAAATTTGATTCAAAATACTCGTGTATTCCTACGGGTATCTATTGCAATAAAAAGGACACGCTATTTTTGATTGCTTCAGATTGAAATATAGACGTCAGATCAAGATAGACTTATCCCAAATGCTCTTATTTCTAAGAGGTCAAGGTCAAGATCATGTATTGAAAGCAAAGCATTTGCTGGGTCTCGTAAACCCGAATGTGATATTTTGGAGAATTATGAACCATTCATGTCGAAGGATTATATATCACTATTGGGTGATTTCTCTGATCCTATCCTTATTTGAAATTTAAGGGATACAGGAGCTTCTCAGTCTTTTATTGTCTGGTATTTTGTATTTTTCTGAAAGGTCCTCTCCATTGTGTATATTTGTCATCAGACCTAGTTGAGGACATGTAACAGTCGGTATAGGGTTTAATGTATCCGTTGAAGACATTCATTTATTGCTAGGCAAGAACCTAGCTGGAGACAAGGTTGTGGTTAATCCACTTGTAACTGACAAGCCTTCTTTGGATCAGAAAGTTGATCCTATTAATAAAGAATACCCTGATTAATACCTAGCTTGTGCAGTTACAAGAGCTACAGCAAAGAAAGTTCTTGAGCATGATTTTGATAAGGAAAGTATTCATTTAGCTGACACATGTATTGGTCAGGGTTTTGACGAGGTCACTTTCACTTCTAATTTGGATCAAACAAAAGGTATTAACCACAGTGATCCTCTTTTAAATACTCATTCTCTTTTATTTAATCAGGATGTTGAACGACACGCACTTGTCATCAAACAAGAAAATGATACCGAGATCTCCTGTTTCTTTCAGAGGACAATTAGTGAGACTGAAGCCACTTAAGTACCTGTCTGGTATTTCATTAAAAATGTAATACATCTCGAGGTACCTGGTAGTGACGAGTGATCAATAAAATATCAGATTGTTGTTCCAAAATCTTACAGATAGGAAATATCTATTTTGGTCCATGAAACCCCTCTGGCTGGTCCTTTATGGACAAATAAAATGTATATCAAGATCCTAGTACGCGTTTATTGGCCAAAATCAACTGTAATGTTTCTAAATGTTGTAGATCTTGTCATTCTTGTCAAATGTTAGAAAAGCCGAAACAGAGAATACCTAAGGCTAATCTGTAACCTCTTCCTGCATCTGACAAACCATTTGGCAGAATTATGGTAGATTGTGCTGGTCCCTTACCGAAGACCAGGTCAGGCAACCAATATTTGTTGACCATTAGGTGTGCGTCAACAAGATTCCCAGAGGTAATTCCTTTGAGGAATATTATAATCAAAACCATAGTAAAAGCTTTGATAAAGTGTTTTACTCAATTGGCCATGCCAAATCTGTCCAATCAGGTCAAAGGTTAAATTTTATATCTGGAATTGTCCAGCATGTCATGCTTGAATTTGGTGCTCAACAATTCAAGTGAAAAATGAATTTGTGGTTTCACAGAACTTTAATTGCTCATTCGTCAAAATTTCAATGAAAATAGAATTTACAGCCCTTACAAAGTAAAGAAGAAAATGAATGAGTTAAATCATAAGATCATATTTTGATCTAAGAAAAATAATGAAGTATTTTGAAAGAGATAGCCAAGTAAATCATGCAATTAATTTCGTTTTACATGTCCCACCGACAGAGGGTTTAAGTGAAGAAATTCAATCAGACTATGTTGATTTTGAGCAAACAAACAAATAATCTTCGGAATTCGGAAATTATGAAAAGTCTTGACCGGACACTTTTGCGTTTACAACAAGAAAAAAATGGAATGAACTTAAACAGTTATCATTCGAATATACGCACATGTTTTCAGATTAGTGATGTCTTTAAGGGCACGCGCGGAAAGAATCAGTTGTACACCTGTTTTTGATTGCTTGGCATTATTGAAGTGCATGAACTGAACTTCTGAAAATGATAGCTTATTTGGACCACCTGCGTCCTATTCTTGCTTAGTGATATTCTTATTTCACAATTATGTTTCATGTTGATTGTAGCTTTTTAATCTGAACAGGAGTCAGGTAACACTAACATGATGATGTGATATTTTATAATTAGAACGAGCTATTTAATATTACATGTTTTCTACTGGAGTATTAAATCAATGACTCATTAGTCCACCAACAAATTTCAAGTAACATTGATTTATCGCTGATTATAACTGCGATGACCTTTAATTAGCAATAGCTTCTCTTGCCACATGAGCTTGAAAGTGTATATCAACTATTGATTGTCTGAATAAATCCAAGCGTTCCAGGGAAAAATAATAGGTCGGATACAGCGTTGTAAAATCTAGCAGTGATATTTGTAAACCGGAATCAACATTATGTTTGCGACCCATAAATGACATTAAACGGTGATCAAAATTTAATGGTATATCCTCAGCTGGCTTTTAATGTCCATTTATCCTTAGTGAAACATCAGTAATACAAAGTTTGTCGAATAATAATATACTTCGTGTTGTGCGTTTACACGTACAGCATCTTGGAGAGCAGTAAATATATGTGGAAGTACAAAGACACCCTGCTGCGATGCTATCCGCTGCGTAAAAAAAACATTAATTGCACTTTTAACATTTACCAAACTCGTCGTTAACCATGATAACATTGATTTACCACCTTGACTTATATAAGAGAGTAAACGTTCGTCAGGTATTGTTGGAGTCATTACTGGCATCAACAACGAATGTTTTGTCAGAATTACTTTACCAGCATCACCAGCAGGTCACCATATTGCATTATCGTCTGTAGCCTCTCGAACGAGTACAATAGTATGATTGCCTCCGAAAATAACTTTTCTGACATTTCCACAAAATAAAAAAAAATATGTGATAGTGGAATTACACATGAAAATCTTCTATTTCCTTCATGTGACTTGTGATATTAAAAGTCTAGAATGTATATACAAAGCAAAACTTATATATATATATATATATATATATATATATATATATATATATATATATATATATATATATATATATATATATATATATATATATATATTCACGTTAGGTATTGTGATACTTTGGAGGCATGTGCAGTTTTTGGAAAATGTTATTAATGTTATCAACATAATAGGTGTTTGCGATGGACAGAAAATATACGTTTATCTTTTCTTCCTCGACGTTGCTTGATTCCCCTCATTCTTCATCGAGGGGACCAAGTGGCTTAAGGTTCTGGTCTTTACATTTCACACACATGTCACATCTGTCGGAGTGAGCATGAGTATCGTCACTAGCTTCTCATGCGTAGGTTGTAAACTGATTTTCCTTCATATAGAAGATCTGATTTTAATCAGATTAGCATCAGTGGTTTCTGCAGGGTTTTTCTTCCATGAGTTATAGTGGCCGCCGTGTATAGTCTATCATGCGCTAAAAAGTTACGTGAAACCAGACGATACAAAACAAAACCAAATTATTCATCCACGCACATATATATTCGCTCTGCTTAAGCTTACTTCCTTTATCTGTATTCTATCTAATAGATTTTTCAGCGACATTCCCTTTAACAACAAATTAAGACAAGCACTTTGGTTTGTTAATAACACAGTGTTGATGTTCTAAGGTAGAACAGTGGCTAGCGATGACATCAAGGGAGACAATTCTTTGTCAGTTAGTTTCCTTGATACATTCTTATCCGAGTTATTACCCTTACCTTAAATGTACCATAAAAGGATTGCCAAGATGATAGGTAAATAGGGCGATGTTAAAATCTTGTTGAATTTATTAAAAACATATTGCTATTTCAAACATATACGCAAAGGAAGAGTGATCACTTCATGACACCCATGTCATTTTGAATAATTGAATTTATGAGTTTGGAAACAGACATCACCGATTGGTAAACGAAATTCAGCAATATATTAATAATTACATAGATATAATTTAAACACCCGAAATTTACAGTTTTCTTTTGTAGGACAATATATTTATATGGATGAAAATTATGGGACTAACTCTTCTTGCAACCTTCCAAGAATCACACCTATTTCCATCAATGAGGATAAAGGCATAAACGCTTGTTTTCATCAATGAGGATAAAGGCATAAACACCTGTTTTCATCATTGAGAATAAAGGCATAAACACCTGTTTCCATCAATGAGGATAAAGGCATAAACACCTGTTTCCATCAATGAGGATAAAGGCATAAACACCTGTTTCCATCAATGAGGATAAAGGCATAAACACCTGTTTCCATCAATGAGGATAAAGGCATAAACACATGTTTCCATTAATGAGGATAAAGGCATAATATGAATCGTCATTGTTATGATCTTTATATTAATGGTGTTAGAATCTTTCTTGTCAAGAAACTTACGCTTCCGTACGTAGTAATGCTGGATTGATTAACTTTTATAAACATTAATTGAGGGAAAAGAGGGAACAATTATTACTTTTAAAAATCGTATATAAACCTATCTATATATCTAATAATAATAATAATAATAATAATAATAATAATAATAATAATAATAATAATAATAATAATAATAATGAGGACTAATCTTTAGAAGCTCTAAGAGTTTTACAACATTTGACAACACTTAAGTAAGTAAAACACACACACATATAGCTTAATTCAAACAATACTATAATACAGGTTTGAGAAACTAAATTTGTTCTCTACGGAGTTCCGAACCCAGATCCGCGAGTAAATGGCAACCATAGCCTTGCCTGCACGCACGCACCAGCCCATACACCGTCACGACTAAGCACGCATCACCAAAAAATGATTTTATTGAATCGGTGTTATATAAGCTCGTGTGTAGCAGACATAGTAAATAATTCTCATATATATATATATATATATATATATATATATATATATATATATATATATATATATATATATATATATATATATATATATATATATATATATATATATATATATATATATATATATATATATAATTAATAATAATAATAATAATAATAATAATAATAATAATAATAATAATAATAATAATAATAATAATAATAATAATAATAATAATAATAATAATGACAATTAAATTTTTGTGCGTCGTCAGATTCTCCTGTAAGAAACGCGTGGAAATAGATGACTGGATATCTTTCCTTATTATTTTTCCTTTTAAAATCAAACTCTATACATTCTTGATTTGTCATGGCGATTAAATATGAGCTCATTGTCTTGAAATAGGACATGGAGAGACGTGGGTAATTTTCGAACGCAGGTCTTTATGCAGTTCTTAAAACTTGAGCACTTTTTGTTTTCACCATGGGGATAAAAAATATACTTGAGTTGTTCTTGTTTCTATATATAGATGGGAACGTTATGGGTAAGTATTATTAATACATTAAATATCAAAGTAAAGAGGTTTATCTCACACTAACCAGTCCTTAAATTAATTTCAATAAACCAGTCAATGGTTTATCAGCGGTAGGTGTATTGTATACATAGAGCTATTGCCATAATACGATGATTTGTTTTCTTAATTTATAAAATTGCTGACACTTAACAAATGAAAAACACCCAGATGATACAATTGTTGTTTACAATTTATAATCATTCATTCAAAATAACGTGTTTTAAATTTTAAATAAAGATAAATATTCATTTGTTAACCATTTTCTTATTGCATCCATCTAGAATAATTACAGAAATAAAGAGTAGCGCAATAGCCTAAGAAGTTTATCCCCTGTCCGTAATTGTAGTAGTAGTAGTAGCAGTTGTAGCAGTTGCTGCATTACATGTATTGTTCATGACGAATTATATTTTAATTATAAAAACTGATATTATTTATTGATTTCCTTGACTATAGAAAATGGGCATTTTAGATTTGTTGGTAACTAATATCAGCTCTGCTGATCAAGACTGATTTACGTGTCACAAGTTAAATATATTAAATAGTATATTAAAATATATTAAATAGTATATTAAAATATATTAAATAGTATACACCTGATTATATTATTATACAGTTTAATAGTTATTCACGCCTTCTGAATATAATCTTACAAAAATTTCCTGCACATTATTTGGGAAAATTCTTATTTCTCACCCATAGCAATTAAGAACATATTTCTCCTACTGGGAATACATAATTTATGTATTTAGAGATTTCAGATGCTATGATGTACCTGTAATTCGGTTCAGACGATAATTTTAGGCTTAATGACAAGTTCGACTTGTCGGATTATAATCGCCGACAGACGTTCTTATTCTGCTTTCTCAAAAAATTTGCCGAATAATGTAACTAGATAAACGCGACTGAGCATTTGAATGATTGTTTTAACAGGAATATATCTGCATTCAATTCTTATCATTGTACACTAGGTTGAGGGGAGCTGTTTTTACTAAATCTGACCCTACCATCGGCGTCAAGTTCATTAAAGATACAAAAATTGAAATGTATACAGACTCAATGCCTCTCAAGCATTCTTTTGTAATATTTCCTTGGTAATTCACAACTGCTTCAACTGTGTGAATAGTGTATATCCGCTACATGTCCCAGAGTATAATTATATTTTGCGTGGGATTGTACATTATACAGTAAGTAATGTAGGAATCTGTGATATAGTACATTTATAATAGTATAATACCCCTGAATAAATGGGGTCATATATGACGAATTTATCATGCTGTTCCAAATTAACAGCATGATGCCAAGAATGTAATGACCGTTATATGCGAATTTTCGAAATTTTCCGCAAGCAATGATCTGTTCCATTACGCTGTTCCGTTTTCTTTATGTCTGCTTATTTCTGCTGCAATATGTCTGCGCGGTTCCTATTTCCGCAAAAATTGACTCTCGTATTTGACCGCTCTGAAAGATCAAACAATTATGTTCCAAATTGTGTGTGTGTTTGGTTAGCAACATCTTTGTGTAAATATGTCCATATGTTGCACTTTGTTCTTATCTGTCTTTCGATCTTTCCGTTACCCCCGTAATGTTGTTATTTAAATCTAAGATTTTTTTGCAGTTTAAAATTATGCGACTATTCGCATAATTGTTTCTTTAAATTTCTTCGTATTTATGATTTATCACCATTATTTAAATTCAATACCTCGCGATTTGTTTTCAGTCTAATATGACCATAATGTCTGTTCCGATATGTCCAAATGTTTTATTTTTAAATATTCCAATTTGTTTGCTCAAGTTAATCCATTTCTTTCATTGTTTCAATAATGTTTTCCTTTGCAGAAGACAGCACACCTTTAAAATAATGTTTGCATCTTTTGTTGAAATATTTATGCACACCAATAATATTCTCTCGAGATTTACTTCGGGGAGCATCACATCTGCATTTTGTTGGCATCAATGAATATCTGTCGTATTGTGTGTACAATCATGACACCTATTTCTCAAAGTGGATTGAATTGTACCTCTAGATCAGATGTATTAATTCCCCTGATATAACCAGTCAAGCCATTTGTTTGTGTCAGTGTTTACAAAACAAATGTAGCTGGTAAACTTTAGAAAAATATTTCACCCTGGGATGGCTGAAAAATTTGGTGAATGGTAGTGTGGGTTCCCCACTGAACATCCATTTACTTTAATGTATCATTTTCGTAGATAGCAGACATATGACATTTATTATACTTATATACAAACATTGTATTGATTGCTTTGTTGTTTTTTTTTTTTTAATTTGGTGCAAGACATTTTAAGGAAAAGCAAGAAATAAACGATTGAGGACATTTTCTTGCGTTAATAACGAATACATCAAGTGGTACAGAACACCATGATACAAAACGATGTTTGGTACCAGAAGATGAAATATGCAAGGTATTGCATAAAAGAGTTTAACTAACCTTTTATTATTTATCATTCTTGCACCAGAATCGAAGCTGAAATTTATTCTTCAGCACAACACTCGATTTTTGTTTGGTTTGGTGATTTACAGCAAAGAAATGCAAGTTGTTTATTTAGTGTCATGTGGTAGGATTCGAATCCGGACGATACCCACTGAGCCTCGGCACCTTCTACCCCCTTTGATTAATAAAACCTCACTTTCGTAACTTGATCATATACATATAAGTGATTTAAGAGAGCCTATGATTGTGTTATCTCAAGACGTCGCAGTAAATTACATTTTTTACATTGTGTAGACTATGAGACCCTATCAAAAGACAAAGCAAGTTCGATTCAGCAATGCATCTCAGATGGTTTATCCTTGCTGTCTGGGAATTAAGTGGAAGTATCTTTAGATAGATGCAAATGGCTTAGTGTCAAACATCTTCACGAAATTTTGTTGTCCATGTGTGAAATGTAATGCAATTTTTAAATGTATTTGTTCTAACTCGCAAAATGCTCGTATTTTTTGCAGGTATAACTTGTGTAGGTACACATTATAAAGCGTCGAATACATAAACATATGGGTAATATTTTATTTTCTCATGTGAAAATATGAGGATATATTTTTCATAATTAAAAATATAGGAATAGAATAAATATGAAAATAATTAGAGCTTAAAAGTTTCTATATTTCACACGTAAGTATATATTGCTCATCTTGCCTTCAAATCTGGAGTCCAGTTTAAACTATTACAAAATAGTGTGATCCACGTGTTAGAAGCGTGTATCCCATCAGCAGAAGGTAAAATTTCAGTTCATTTTTGTTTTGTTCAGTCTGCATCCAATTAAGTCTGCTAATTATATTTCCTTTTACATTGATATATAGTTGAATGTGTATTGTTGTCAAAGTAAAGAAAAATGACAGTTGTTTTGCTCAATTGCATCTCAATCACTTCTGATGTGTGAATGGGCGATTCCATGATGTCTAATCAATTATTCCGGAGAAATAATGCATTGTAAATAGGTGGTAATGAAATCTACACAATAAACAGCTTACATAACCAATGACTACAACAAGTGCGCTGACTTTAGAACCATTTACACGTATACAAGAGATGTCATTATTCCAGAAATTGCAAAGCTAGGTTTGAGAAAGTAAGCAATCTAATTGCTGACGCATCCATGTTAATTTGTTTTACTGAATTTTGCTATACAGAAATAGTGTCAAATTTTGCAGCGGGTAAATAAAGTACAAACATAGTGAATAAAGGGATATAAATTAGTAATAGTACTCAAGTGGTTCAAAATAGTCGTGATTATCCTGATGGAGTAATTGTATCGAAGAAGATCTATCCCCTATGCATATAATTATTTTACGATTATGTCACTTAACTATTTCCTAAGTTTAAACATATCTCGTCCTGCAGGAAATTGTTTTCTACATAGCTGAACATAGTTTCAAGCAAAGGAAAACCCACTGAATGCAAAAATGTTATATAATATATCAAACAAAACATATGTGTACTATTTGTCGAGCGCAAAGCATAGAATATCACTTTTCTTGTACGTGTTATTGTTCACGTCAGAATAAGTACGAAACCTGCTTATTAAAAATGCGTTTCATTGTTTATCATATAGACTAACATTATCAGACAGAAGGAACTTTGCCAGATATTTTGGTTTGGTCTAGTCTACTGAGTATTGTTCTTTCTAAACTGATATATAGTTGAAGGTATATTGCTGTAAAACGAAAGTAAAATGACAGTTGTTTTGTTTTGTTGCATCTCAGTCAGTTTTGATGTGCAGATAGGGAATGCCATGATGTCTATACAAGTATGCCGATGGAAATAATCCTTTGTAAATACGTAGCAATGAAGCTGCATAGTACTCCATAGCCAGATACAAGTTCAGCAGCTATTTCATACCTGGACAGGTGCACTTTCACTTTTAGGACGTTTCTGTATAAAGTCTATTAAAGTCCACAAAAGTTGAATAGTAGTGTACCGTGACTAAATACACGTTATTATTTAAGTTTACACCTATCTTCTCTATTGGCCGCGTAGGCATCACGTCACTTACGAGAGGCTCCTACTGCTGCTGCGATGGGTATGTATTGCACGTTTCACACTTTCTAATATAGTTTTATATTTCATGACTCGTCTTTTGGCCAATAGATAGCTTCCTTACCCTGCACAGTCGTTGTATTCTTATGTGACTAGAGTACGGTATTTCCATTATCGAATCCTTCAGTGTTGTGGGATTACTACACTTTCGAAAATCAAGGCATTCTGTAATGGCATATAATTTCAAGTGGTTTGTGGTCATTTTCTATAACTACTTGTCTCCCCTAGCTTAAGTTTTGAATCCCTTCCATTTCAAAGATAATTGCTAGGAGCTCTTTTTGTTTGATGTGTACATAATTTACCATAGTTACTGTAAGTGCACGAGAGGCATAAACTAATGTGTTCCCATCTTGTAGCAAACAAGCACGAACAATGTTTCCAGTGCATCGCATTTTAGAATAGTTTCTTTCTAGAGGTTACAGTATGTTAGTACTGGTGCCTTTATCGATATCTAACTTACGGCAGGAATTCGTCATGGTGGTCCCAATTAATCTCCGTGCCCGTCCTGATCAACTATGTCAATGGTTATATCACTTCTGATAGCCTCGGAGCAAATTTCTGAAATTATTTCACCACACCTACCAGCCGCAAGACTGACTGCTTGTATGTTGTTGCAGGCATTTCTCTGATTGCCTCTATCTCAGAACTGTCAATTGTCAACGCTTCTGCACATAACACATGTCCCATGAATATGATTTCCTTCTGCCTTAATTTAATCTTATCTTTGTTCAGTTTAACATTCCTTTTGCAACTTTTCTCAAAAAGCTCTCAGAGTTTTCTGTCTCTTCGCTTGAATCCCTTTCAAGCTTCATCAATTCCCCTCTAAAGGCTTCTGGCGCTGCTGATATTCCAAAATGAAATTTTTTATCCATCTGTATCCTCTCAGTCGGATGAACATGACTGATTTATCAAAATATTTAACATACCGAAATCCATTACGAGAATCCGCAAAAGTCAATGTTTTCACTCTAATCAGGTATGCAAGAACATTTTCTACTATATGTGTCGTGTAATGGTTTCTTTTCAGGACCTTTTAAAAGGTTGCAGGTGAATGAACGTCTCTATTTATTTGTTGTTGATATTGAGAGCCTCTCTCTCTCTCTCTCTCTCTCTCTCTCTCTCTCTCTCTCTCTCTCTCTCTCTCTCTCTCTCTCTCTCTCTCTCTCTCTCTCTCTCTCTCTCAAAATAATGTTAGTCCACCATGATGGTGAGTCACTCTCAGTGGGAAGATGCCATAAAAAGAATGAAGAAAATTACTGGAATGAAACTGAATTGAATTAAATTGTGTCTTCTTATATCATATTTGAAATAAGAGATTATATACATACTTCTCCCATGCATAGTCATTGAAATTATGTTTTAAACAAACCTACAATACTTTAAAAATCATAGTATGATATATTATCATTTTGTCGAGTATTACGATGAGTGGTTGCGAAGGAGTATGAGTTGGTGCCTGAGGAATATCGACAGATAAATCTTGCTTTTCTTGCAAATTCATCATATATCGTTATTACAGTTCCTGAAGTTTTGTATATATTCCCCAGGTACCAAGTCAAAACCCATCAAAATACATTCCTTAGCTACACAATAATCAGCTATTTGTTGTACTGAAAGTGAAACAGATTTTACCGGCTTTGCAAGTGAATGCGCTTTGTAACAATAGAGTCCGATGCTCTCTATAACAATTTAAATTTTCAGCACTTTTTTTTACGAAATGATGAAAATACTTATCTATTTCTGATATGGGGTACAAGCATAACATTTCGAATAACATCAAATCCTGAACTTGTGCGAATAGTGGAAAAGTACGCTTTAAAAGAATCATTACTTTATAAGCAGATCAATACTTTTTCCAAGCTCAAGAATTGCCTTTTCTAAGAAAACTAAACCTTCATGAAGAGACATAAAGTTGCCACTGTGAAAACATTGTGAAATCTTGTTGGTTTCACTACAGATTGCTAAATTATGTGAACCTACAATACCAGGGGCAAATGAAAGACAGAAATAAACTGAATTTAAATTTCAAAAGCCAATGGAATTGTTCTGACATATTTTAGAGAAATTCAAATCCATGATTAGCCCACCTATTTTCTGCTACGACACTATGGTCTTAAACAAAAATAACAAAAAAAAAGAGCGAATTCAGCAAGTTTTGTAAAATTCTACATAGAATTTATTTCTGAAAAATAAATAGTGAAAAATATAAAAAGAACTTACGGTATTGTAAATTACAAAAAGACCTAAAAGTTCTATCAAAAGCCCAAAGGTATAAAATTCAAATCGAATTTCATTGGTGTTCCAAAACGAATTCAATATTAAATAAGCTGATTTACTAAAATTATACAATCAGAATGACATTGACTGAATACACTATAATTCCAAATTAATGATTAAGTCCAAGAAGTATTAATGATCAGTTTGTAATTACAGTGATCAATTTAAATAAATAAATATTTACAAATTAAAATCTAAAAGCAATAATAATAGGACTGATACCATATCGGGTATTAAGATCGGAGTGAATAATCATAAAAATAAGAACTTTATATATCTATATCCTGACAGAGGCGCAAATACTATATTATGGAAAAATCTGTCATTTCACTGGAAAACTTTGTTTCGTGAACCTTTTATGTTCAGAATCAATTATGTCCACTCTATTTTTTAAATTATATAATAGAAACGAGGAAAAAGCAAACAGGATTTTTAAGTACAACAAATAACCTATTTTCCTACAATACAATCTGAAAATTTAAAAAAAAAAGCAGTAATGTCAATTATGATTGATATATAACTGTCATATATATATATATATATATATATATATATATATATATATATATATATATATATATATATATATATATATATATATATATATATATATATATTACCGATATTTGGTGAAGGAATGCTTATCTCCTCATGCCGAGAACTCTCTCATTAATCTCCCAATTTCCAATTTCGCGCTGACCCGATATTTCAAGTCCTTACACAGCATCTTGAGCAAGTCAAAATCGTCTATAACTTCCAGTGACGCATACCTGCAGCTAAATAGGCCTTCAGTAAAGTGGATAGCAAGAGACAACTGTATTGTAATCATGTGTAGCCCTCTTATTCCTTTATCTGGAAGCGATCAAGCGGTAAAATAAACCCCCTACGTGTCCATCATGCCTGGGCTATGTGCCACTTCTTAATGCTTGCATGGCCGGCTGTTAAATATTCCAGGTTGAGGGAACAGGGCCACCTCAACCATTCTTTTTGCACTCGGGGAGTGCTTCTAAATATGCAGTCAGGTAACGAAACTTAGCTGGAGTGTTCCGTATCGTGATCACTGTAATGTATCGTGATCACTGTTCTCTATCGTGATCACTGTTCTGTATCGTGATCACTGTACTCAAATCTTATGACCGAACCATTATCAAGAGCCAGGTTATTGTATGTTTCTTAGCGTAACTTTATATATTTCATTCATTAAGGTAGCATGGATTATTAGCATTTATCTCGTTAATATTTTTATATCGCTAATGATAAAATCAAGGCACTTTTAGAGAGTAAGGAAGCGATAGCCACCTGTTGAAATAAGAATCTAGTGTTTGAACGTATATTCGTATTAATGCGTTATGGGCGGATCCTAATTTAACATAACAAAATTGGTGTATGGAAACATGCTATTATTAATTTTAATGTATGTGTTTTATATATATATATATATATATATATATATATATATATATATATATATATATATATATATATATATATATATATAAACATGTGTGCGTGTGTATTGTTAAGTCGAGTTGCTTGGAGGAGCACTGAACAAAGTCGGCTAGCTCCATCTCATTAGGACAAAATGCTGTAACTATTTGTGCAACTTCCTTGATTAGACAATAAAACACGCAGATAGTTATTAAATTGGTAACAAACATGACGCAGATTATTTTGTTTCAGCGGATAATGTTCATGTTTATATAAGAAAAGCATTTGCATTGTTTTACACTCAGATATTTATTTTAATTATACGGTATTTGTTTCTTTACATACATACATACATACATACATACATACATACATACATACATACATACATACATACATACATACATACATACATACATACATACATACATACATACATACATACATACATACATACATACATACATACATACATACATACATACATACATATACACACACACATATATATATATATATATATATATATATATATATATATATATATATATATATATATATATATATATATATATAGTGAGAGAAAGTAAGACAGACAGACAGACAGACAGACAGAATGACAGAAGGTCAAAAGGGCAGGGACAGTGACAGACAGGCAGACAATGTATCAACGTGTAAGTTTCATTTTCAGAATGAATTAAACTACAATGATAGGTATATATATATATATATATATATATATATATATATATATATATATATATATATATATATATATATATATCTATGAGAGTCTTACTTACATGCAAGATATACCGATTACTTTTTTTTTTGTTGTTCGCACAGTTGTGGTTACAGGATACGTGAACTATCTGTTCTTACAGTCACATATTTGCACACCACAGCTTAGAATAATTAAATATATCTAAAGTTGAAAACGAGGCGAATTACTCCTCCCTTGTGATAGTTGTAGCAAATCAATATTAGGCTGTTTCCGGCAGGTATGTACATGTCTAGATGTAATAGTTAATGGGAAAAAAATAATCAAACCATATTTCGTTAAAATCGGTTGATCTGTGTGGAAGGACAATGGATGACTACAAAACAACAATTTTCCTACTGTTTAATTTTTGTTCAGGATATTTTACCAGACAGACCATATTAAAAAGCGAAAGCATGCAAATATAGCATGCAGATTTCAAAGGAATCATATAAGTAGATGTGACAAAAAAATCACATTTTCTAGATATAGGTTTTCAACATTTTTAGCGTAATTTCTAGACAAAAGGGGAAGAAGAAAAACCTAACCCTTATCCATATTTGCACCAACTACATACCTAGTCCTGCAATGCCATATTTGGTCAATTAAATTATTAAATATTGAATATGGGACAAAAGTACCAAAATTAAACGTTTATGTTGATATTCATGCAAAACGTAAAATGTATTCCAAGATTAAACACAATCATAACATAGTTGCAGTACGTGATACACTGATGAACTTCATTTAAACAAAATGCATTTTCTTCTCTATTTGTCAACAAAATCCCAATAAATGGCCAGATGAGGAAAGTATAACTTCATTGCACTCCTACGGAAACTTAATATCCAGAAAACACAATTTCTATAAAACACTCCAACTGGTTTAGGAGGATAAGAAATGTTCTGTTTTTATAACCTTTGAAATATTTATGCCAAAATAGAATAGAGGAAAACAGTAAATAATGATCTTAATTCCAAAATATCCAATTGTAATAAAAACATATCCCCCACCAATAAATCATAAGAAGATGTCAAATTGTATTGCCAAATATAGAGACCAAAACATTTTATGAAGCTCTTCAAAGCGCTGTGGGCGTTTCCCTAAATACATAATTTTCAAACAACCCGTAAACACAAAATGCGTTATTAAGTGAATTAGGAAAAAAGTTTAAAAGTACATCTGTTCCAATATATATCTTACAATGTTTAAAATAAATTTACTATAAAAAGTGGGAAGATAGAAAGCAATAACGTATTTAATTAACAAAATACTACTTTCTAACATTTTTAAAAAGTGTCTCCGAATGAGCAAGATGAAAATCGAAGAAAAGGTGACTCAAGCGACTACACAGATATCTGTAAGCGATATGAGTTGAGGTTGTCTCAACTGACTTCGTAATAACTAAACAAACAGTTTTTTGTAGGTGAAATGGGTTGAGACTGTCTAAAGTGACTAGGTCATAATAAATCACACAGCTATATGGAAGTGAAATGGGTTGAGGTTGTCTAAAGTGACTACGTCATAATAAATCAAAAAGCTATATGCAAGTGAAATGGGTTGAGGCTGTCTCATTTGAGTGTGGAGCAAATATAACTATACTAATGATTATACGTTTAGCAATTAAAAGAAATATGTGTAGTCACGAAAATTCAAACTACCTTAATCTTCCTAGATATAAAAATATTAAGTATTCTTAGATAGTAACGTTAACATATTTTAATTATTTCATAAAGTTAATTACAAAACAAACTTTAATATGACAAAATATATAGTAGTATTATATCAAAGTAGACAAAGAGATATTTTTAAATAAATTCATTGTATCTACATTAACACATTATTTAAATGAAGTCTGATCAGTTTGATATGATATCAAAGAAATAATGGAAAATAAAATAACAGAAATATAGCCAAAGAAAAGAATATCTGTATCCAAATGCATTGCTTTATGATTCTTTGGAATGTGCAATGTCAGATCACGTTATTTGCACATAGTGCATTTAAGCTAAGTAAAGACAGTACGGAAGATTGAGTTTTATTATCTCCATTTATAAGTCAAATAATTTGACTCTTTACAAGTTTTCTTTGTACAACATTTTCCGATAAACTGAAAAAGCATGCGCACTACCAATGTTTCTCCGAAGTGCATAATGTCATTATGCAAAATTGCAAACTGCAGGTAATTGTTTCATGACAATGGTAAATGCATTATTCGTTGCAAGCATTAAAAAACAGGGGAAAAGGTGGCGGGTAATGTTTACATGCATTCAGTATAACCATCTCCAGCTTCATTACCATACGGTGTCAGATAGACGTCGTTCTGGGTTATCGGTTGGATGTTCCCGACTGAGGGGTAAAAGACTGGATAGGATTCATCTGGGATTTTTCTGATCTGAGTAACAGAAATGCCACTAACGTTTACGATTCTGTCTTCCTTTGTCACTGAATTTACTGAGTGTAGATCTTTCTTGGTCTCCATTTTCATTCTGATAAAGACGGGAAATCATAACTTTAACTAAAGAAGTTATTAACTTACAAGTGTGCACAGCATAAGTGTATATTATATAAATTAGATTTAAGATAAACATACATTTATTCCAAAGATCATGAGGTCTGACTTTTTGTAGATTATATTTCTTGCTATAAATATATCCTATAATTCGAATACTCCAGACACATATCATAAACTCTATACATTTTTGTTTATATTGCTATTTTGGTATCATCAACACAGAATGAGTAAAATAAAGAAATTAATTAACACACACACACACACACACACACACACACACATATATATATATATATATATATATATATATATATATATATATATATATATATATATATATATATATATATATATATATATATATATATATATATATATATATATATATTTTATTTTTTTTTTGACAGTTGACAGTCGGGAATTATTTCAATAAAATGGAACCTGTGGATGGAATAGTAGATTAAACAAAGAATATAACACTTTCTTTAGACATTCTGAATAGTTCCCGGATAAACTCCAACTCACTACCATGTAAAATGGCAGTGAAATCACTTTATACCATGCTCTCATCTCTAGCGGCGGTGTGATCAAGCATTTACTAGTTTAAGGTGCATAAGGCTGGGATAAAGATATGGTCCTCTTTGAAGAGTTATTCTCATCGCTACCACGTAACTTTCATACCATGTATTTAGACAGGTAAACAACGGTAGCTGTCAATGTACCTAACCGTTTTCCAGCCCTCAATTACATAATTGCTATCATATTGAACCAGACAGCCATGAAATAATACAAAATCAAAGCCCAAAGTCAGGAACACAGAGAGCATGATTTTGGACTGCCTAAAGACAACAATACAGATGAATATGGCATACCATCATTATTGATAGCCAACACATAATGCAAACTAAAGATACAAGTCATAACATGTCTCTCCCTTAGTAGTAGGGCCTGTGTTGTCTTTTGCAGAACCATGCTGTGATTGGTATATCTAGCGCATGTGCGTTTCCAGTGGAAAGCGTCTGAAACTCCTATGCAGACTTTTGCATGGGCTTGAATATGCACATTTAAAAACAACTTTCCACACAATGGTGGCTGACACTGCGAACATATACATTGCGTTGTCTGCCCCATATTTTGCAAATGGCTTGTTTTCTTTTCTTCACGTTTCTTGATATCTTCTTGGACATTTCGCACGTTCTGCACTTGCCTGATCAACAACTGAACGTTGCTTGAAAAACAAACACATAAGTTTTGCCTATTCTCTCATCTGGATTCCAAAATGGCACGTTCCCTTAGTAATCGGCGGAGCATGGCATTATCAGTTATTTACTGCCGGGATATACAAATAGGTACACTGGGTGCTCTACTCATAGGCGCACTGTAAGAGAAAAACTGCCTGTAATTTCTCACGTGGAGTCCTCTGCACTTGTCTACAGGAAGCCCTCACCAACTTTTGTGTTTTGTGTATATACCTGCCATATTTTGTTTAGGCGGCACAAGTCGAATCACAACTATGTTTTTGGTTAACTGAAAAGGAATCTTGGGATATATTCATAAAAATGTAAGTAGAACAGCGTCTCTTATTTGGCTCTCATACAGACGGTGAAGATTATACATATACAGTGCTTGTAGAATTAGAAGTGCATTTTGTTTATATATGGAATCAGTATTGCTGATTTAAAGAATATCATGTGTTCGTATATGATGTTGTTTCTGTAGTTATTTTTTCATTATGCCCACACACTTCCATGGCGATTTGTTCAAACTGCATGATAGCGCTTCTTCTTGCGGATGTACGTTTCTGCTCCTTCCAGCCTACTCGCAGAGAGACATCCTTCTCCTTCATGCCCTGTTTCCCTGAGCTTGCCGCTCTTAGCACATCATGCGAAGACACTATTCTCCCAGATAATTAAGTACATCTTACAACAGATTTTGGGCAACGCGCTATATTCCTTTTGGCATAGTCCAACTGGCTGAATTATCAGACACTTGGCATAGCCGAGTGGCTGCATTAGCAGACACTTACGAAACGTTGGAAATATAGGTATCCCGCAATTGCGTTATGAGAATTTGCTACACAATTGTGTGTTCTTGGATTTTGAGAGGAGATCTTTAACATAATTTAGGAAAAAGCCTCCAAGAGTCATTGGAGATGAATATCTTCTTCGTATTCCTGTTAGTAACAACATCTATAGTGCAGTTAGAGCTCGCAGTGCTATTCGGAATATCTCCACTCGCTGAATGGAAAAATGTTCCAAACATGTTCGGCGGCATTATGCGAAGCATTATTTGCCAGATTAGTAACTAAACATTGTTCCTGTGCATGATGGAAAATAATTCTTCCACTTAAATACGCGGGGTGGATATATGTGTTGCGAAGGATATAATTCAAGCAAAGAAAAGTTGCCTAACTTAGGATAATCCTCCAAGAGCCAAAATGTTTGCCATAACACCCGACCTGTATTGCCTTTGATTGTGATTCTTTTTTTTTAGCCAGACAGGTCACAAAATATTGTTCCTGGGTTTCGTGTATGATGGAAATACTTTTCTAGTTCAGAACAACTCCGATGGATTAGTGGTTAGAGCGTCCGCCTCAGATGCGATAGGTCGCGGGTTCGAACTCCGGCCGAGTCATACCAAATTAAATCCAAAATGGTAAAACAGCTGTCTCGCTTGGCGCTCAGCATTAAAAAGTTAGTGTTAGGACTGGTCGGCATGGTGTCAGGAAAATGTGATGGGTTGGACATCATGCCATATGTCTGCGGCTTGATGACCCAGTGCTTGACATCACTATAAAATGTCACTCTGCAGATATCGTAGCGATATGGTGATATTTTTTAAAGCTATGTTAATAATCGAATTCACACACACACACATACACACACACATACTTACAGTTCATTCAGCAGAGAGTATATATGTATTATGCGGAATATAAATCAAAGCAAAGTGGTGTACAACACTTTGTTCCGACTTCATTTTTTCTGGCTAGTGGGGAAACAGCTGACACTGCTGGGCTGTCTTTTGGTTAGATTGGAACAGTGTGACGTTACAAACAGCGGCATAAAATGGAACTGAAAGTTATTGGAATTCTTAGAATTATATATTCTTGCTAGAAGAACTTCAAGCACGTCCAGCAGAAGGTAGCCATATGTTTCTTACTTTTATTTTCTCCAAATGTTGTACATTCCCACATGAACAGAACCGTATAATTGAAAGTATAATGATATATGATGTTTGAGTTTCGTCATGTCCAAATAAAGTCTTTGGAGACTATCAATTGTGCGATCACAGCGACATCTTCACCTGAAGGGATGCTGGCGGCAACAACACTGTTGTAGCAGATCAGCGGATCTATGCCTATGCGATATTCAAAAACACACTATGCCTTCTCAAAAGATGTCTCCCTCTCGAAAAATTAAACTGACACTGTACACAGCACAGACCGCTCGCTGCAACTTATGTCTTCATGGAGACATTCACACGACGACGACCTTAGTTTGTCTTAATGCGGGCATACCAAGGCACATGTATTTTTGACACTACCAGTTTCCAATGTGGCTACCAATATGGTGAGTAAATGTCCGCAGTAGAATTTAGTGATCTACCAGTTCCACTATTAACATTTGTATTCCAAACTGCTGACTTGAATGCGTACTGAGGACAAATATGAAGACATGAATGCAGCGATATAAAAGCTGGGGAAACGAATTTTACGGAAGAGAATGCGATAACCTCTTTTTCCTTACGAAATCCACATATGGTTGGGAGCATGTGACCATCAACTATTGTCTCACTTTAGAACCCCGACTGGAAGTGCTTTTGTTAATTTAAGTTACTCTTATAGCCGTTTATGTTGTTATAATTCATGACTTAGTTTAACTTAAGTGATTCCGATATCGTGGATGAATGAGAACAAATGATTATATTATGTGAATGATGTGTGGTGGTTGCCTTGCTCATGTCATTTGTTTGATGGTGGAGCGTATGTGGACGAACTTTACAGTTTTGTATATGGCAAATATGAATAGTATTTTATGCACATTGAGCCTTTTACTGTCATATTAACAGCTCTAAAGACAGCTAATTTGCAGTCACTTGCATTAAAAAAAACACAGCTTCGCATTTGTTATTCGGAAGATTTACTAAAATAGAAAAGCAATAACATGTACTTTTGTCAAAAACGAATGCAATAATATGTTGACCAAAGTCGAGATATGTATATGGCAGATGTGATCGAGACAAAGTTACATTTCATAATCGGTACTATGAGCTGATGGGTGGCAATGCAAACTAAATATGAAAATAGTTCATTTTGTTGTGTTATCTATTGTCAAACATAATATAAAAATAAGTTTTACCTATGGCTATCGTTCGATACCTTTATATTGGCTAAATTTGTAGAGTTTGCTAAATTAAGTATGACTTTGACAAGTTATTTCCACCAAATCAACACATGAATAATGTTGCCACTTGTTGAATCATCAAACAATGTGATTTTCTCATTAAATTCTGCTAAATAATTCACCTATTGATACATATACATGTATGGTTACACTTGTTCTCGAGGGTTGAAGTATTAATATTTATTTTTTGACAAATGTTCATAATTACATGATTTTTGACAGTGACCACAACTGTAGAAAATATGATATGTATGTCCAAAGTCAACAACATAGATAACTTCTACATTTAAAAAAAATAGACAGAAAGGAATTTGAATGTATTGTTTATCCTTTACAATGTTTTCTCAAATAACCTAGTCCCATGTGACATGTGATATGTTAAAATCGATGTTTACATACATACATACATACATACATGCATGCATGCATGCATGCATGCATGCATGCATACATACATACATACATACATACATACATACATACATACATACATACATACATACATACATACATACATACATACATACATACATACATACATACATACATACATATATGAATGCTCCTTAATGATTTTGTACTAATTGGCCTGGGCCTGATACATGTCTTTTAGATTATACGCAGTTGATAAAACCACATTTTCTCATATCTTACCTTCGGTACGTTATTATAAAACAGACATTTAGAAAAACGCTGATAACGAGGAGACCTGCTAGTGCGCCGACAGCTGCACGGAGACTTGTAAGTTCCTCAGTCACTCCTAAAATGCAATATTTACAGTGTCATTTAATTTATAGTTCTGCAGATACTGCGACAAAATAGCATATAGACAAATCTATATTCTTATATATGAAAGTATATATGTAAACAGTAATAGGTGGGAAACAAATGCGGGGCGGGCCTAAAATGAAACCATCGAGCCTCATAACATCGAAAATGGCACTTGACCCTCAGATGGGACTATTGGGACTCAAAACCTGGAACAGTGTTACAAGTGGGTGGACTCAACAGGGTTGTTTCTTCCCTTTTGTCAAAATTATATGAATCTGTTCTGCTTTCAAGTCCTCTATTACGTGTTTTACTTAGTTCCTGGCTTTATATAGAGTAAACCCCTCCCAGCAAAACAACTAAGAGTATGCTACTTAGCCTCTGCTTTCTCCAGTAGTTGCATGGATTCCACAATTGTATATGTTATTTCCTGCAACTTTTCTATCATCTAAAGTTCACATGTTGTCATTTGTTTTGCTGTCTGCCGCATAATGGTGCGACTAACGAATATGTCGCCTTATCCGATACACACCACATTTAGGACCTTAACATGGAAAAGTAACACAGCGAGGACCTAAAAGAAATTCTCGCTCAGACTTTTACAACATTCATTTCCATTTATTCAGGGCAGAGACGTCGATCAGAGAACATTAGAGTGCTTGCTTCGTAGAGAAAAAGATGGAGGTCAATAGCAACAGGATACTCTTGCTCCAGCTTGTAGCCAACGACTAAGAAAACAAGCAAAGAATACTAACGGTGACATGAAAGGCATGCTATAGACTAAGCAGACCAACCCATCTCGTAATAAATACTACAAGAGGTCACACCATTGGTAGAACAAGAAAAAGATAAAAAGGTACAGACTGCAGACTAGTTTTCTGCGATTAATACCACCAGTTGTGAACAGTGGGCGCCACTTTGACCATCTGTTATTGATTGAGGTAGCCACCAAGATATCTGGGAGAGAAACTCTCCAAGAAACAACCGTCCTGTGAGAAGTTACAAGGAAGAATGGCTAGAATTCCTGTGGTTGGACGGGAGACACCATTCCATCAGAAGAGGAAGCCATCAAAGAAACTCGGGAATACAGATATTGCTTAGAAGTAGCTTTTACAGATGGAAATTGTTGTCGTACGGAAGAAGATCCAAGTCAGCAGTTCGGTAATGAAAAGACTGATTGGGATTTTTTGGGAAATTAAAATTACATTCAAACTTATATGAATATATTAACTAATGAAATTTGTTTGTCTTTAATGGATATTAGCTAATTTGCGCAGGTGGCTTACAAGTTATTGGTATTTTAAATTGTCCATTAAAATAACTGGACTAAATTTTATTAGAGTACGACGCAGGGATTCAGTACTTCAGGTTGACGGCTGTCGTCTCTTGCCA
Organism: Potamilus streckersoni; assembly: GCA_016746295.1. Taxonomy (NCBI): domain Eukaryota; kingdom Metazoa; phylum Mollusca; class Bivalvia; order Unionida; family Unionidae; genus Potamilus; species Potamilus streckersoni. The sequence goes on along the minus strand of JAEAOA010000363.1, from coordinate 1,733,626 downwards.
AGTCCCACTTCTCCTCTTTCTTGCTGGAACTATAACACGACGAAATGTGGAACTATTTCCACTAGTCTAAATTAACAGGTGCCCAATAATCGTGTAAACATGAACCATACTGGCGCTAAGAATGGATTATTATCTCTAACACGCGAATTATAATATATACAGACTAAGACCGTCGGCATGTGTCGTTATATTCCCGCCCACCGTATACACCATGGGGCATAAATGATCCGAAATCTTTCCAGTTAACTAGGACTCTTAGTATACATCAATACACTGGGGGATGAGGATATTTCCCTTCCCCCAAGATCAATTAATAACCGCAGGACGTATTTGTGAATGAAACGTAAATTAAAAGTCAGTCAGTGAGCCATACAGACATACATGTATAAGGATTTTCTTTGGGAGCAAAGACAAAATTAAAAGGAAAGAGATTTTTGTGTAGTAAACACACACACACACATTTATACACACAATCCAAATGGCTTTGTGTAGTCTCCACATACCATCTAACAGAGCAAACGGTGAAGAATGTACACAAAATACATATAGTCCAACAAAACGTTCTTTTCCTCACACTATCTATATCATCCAACACCCCATACATACACCATCCAATACATCCACTGCTATCTTTTAATTTTTGAGAAGCTGCTGAAATCTTACAAAAGTACTATCCAGGTCGAACAGCATTAACAACATATATGTGGCTGTTTCCACGCTTGCTAACACGATACACTCTTCGGATTATCCACTGGTGAACATTATTTGTCTTAGGTTGGACCAAAACCGATTCAAATGTTTCATCATTGCAAACTCCAATTACAAACTCCAGTCAAAAAGGGCGTGTCTCTCTTCCAAGCAGAAGAGAGCGCCATGTGACGTCATGCGCAGAATAAAAGACATCATGAAACTAAGAAGAGGATATACAGAGGTAGCTTTACCTGCTGGTGATACGATGAGTGGTGATATGATGGCAAACAAAACCGTAATGATGCTTTCGGAAACGATGATAGTAATTTGAATTTAGCAGATTGTTTTTCGCCTTTACCGCCTTCTTCCTCGATTGCAGAGAATTTTAGGCAGAGACGGAAGGAATAAATGGACAGTTTTTCTACAACGGCAAAAGCATAACAAGTCTGTTATCCAACAATAAGTACGACGACGAAGAAGAAGAAGAAGAAGAAGAACAACAAGAACAAGAAGAACAAGAAGAAGAATAAGAAGACGAAGAGGAAGAAGAAGAACAAGAAGAACAAGAAGAAGAAGAAGAAGAAGAAGAAGAAGAAGAAGAAGAAGAAGAAGAAGAAGAAGAAGAAGAAGAAGAAGAAGAAGAAGAAGAAGAAGAAGAAGAAGAAGAGGATGAGGAAGAAGAAAAAGAAGAGGAAGAGGAAGAAGAAGAGGAAGAGGAAGAAGAAGAGGAAGAAGAAGAGGAGGAGGAGGAAGAAAAAGAAGAGAAAATATGAAGGAGTAGAGCAGAAGAATGACGTTAGAAACTAACGTGTGTGTTACAAAACATTTCAGAAGAGTTACGGGAAGTGGGAAAATTGGTTCAGACTTCTTCCAATCATTCCAGTTGAGGCATCACTACATCTACCATCACTGCCACTTAATTGCCAGCATTGACTACCACAACATCCTCAGTAGCAAGACAATAAGTTCTTAATATTGTTAACACAAAAAAGGAAACAATAAACAAATACAATATATGAGATACTGCGCAAATATTGCTAACTCAAGTAAAACTTCCTTTACATTATGTTTGATTGGTCTACCTGTCTTTATCCATACTATAAAAATGTCAAGATTAATTTGTTAACTCGGAGTAGTGGTTAAAGTTCACTATCATCGCATATGCTGTTTGACCTAGTTACACTAATCGTTACTTTGATTAAAGTCTACAAGTAACATATTATCAAAGAAACAGTAAAAATAAATCTTTCTACAGTATATCATTTTGTTCAGAGAGGTAAATCTCTTCAAGAGGCTATTAACACACTGCGACATACGGCCATGCAGATATTATTATTATTATTATTATTATTATTATTATTATTATTATTATTATTATTATTATTATTATTATTATTATTATTATTATTATTATTATTATATTAGTAGTAGTAGTAGTAGTATTTCATGAAGAACGTAGGATATATTTTTGACAGATGGAATTATCATTATGCTGTAGAGAAAGATAGGAAATAAACAGTAGTTCGCTCACACGAGAGTGGGACAATGAGACAGAGATAGACAGAGTATTTTGTAACATTATATGACAAGGACATGCGTTTCTGGGTACAGTGACAACTTCTTTGTTTTAAATGTTCATTGGATTCTTTTCATACATCAATTTCAGTAACATCACTTTATACCCACTCCATAACATAGCAGATGTCATGTTTAGCAGCCCACACACTGAGATTACAATGTTGCAATGTTCTCTACACCATGGATCAAAGTAAAATCTTGTTGTATCGCAGTCTTATGTCAACCGAGAGAAAATATATCATACCCTGTTAAATTATTTTTTCTCAAATCCCCTGGCTCTACAATGAGATTGCAGGATATGTGAGTTATACTCATGCAATTCGTATAATGTAAAGCTGAAGGCGTTTCTTTAGCGTACCGATATTTTCCTCTTCTGAGAGCGGTACGTCCAAAGCTAAATTACCCTATGTACACAGCTATTATATAATTTTCAATACGTACCTAGAGTAGGTCGTACTGAGGTCATATGGAACACTGTTACTAAGTCACACTCTACTACAAATCAACCACATGTAATACTTTTTACCGTTTTGAAGGCATAATGTTCCATTTTGTGGCTCAAGTACAATTTCCCATGTTAATTTGCCATTTGTGGCTCCATGGTATTATTGTATGCTAGTTTTCAATTTGATGTTCATTTCCCACATATTATTACTTATGTATTCATGTACTTTGACATCTACTGGAATACTTGAATAAGCGTATAGTCAATACCATAAAAATGAATATGAATATGACATTATACAGTATAGCAAAATACAGTATTTACTGATTTATTAATTCAAATAGTGGTTTGTATGAAATGATGATGGACAACAATTTCATATAGTAGCCACCGTGAAAGCAGTTAACAACCCTGTGAAAACTGAATATATGTACTTACCTGATTATTTGGAAAAAAATGCAATAAATAATAATAAATATATAAAGGTTGTCCGTCAATCTTGCATTAGACATTGCTAGTGACGCATAATTCATTACATAATTTATTTAAATAATGGTTTTATTATTTACATAATGTTACTGATTAATTGTTTTTACTCATTACTTAATATCAGCGAATAACGGTTCTCACCATTTGAAGGTGGAGAAGTAGGTATTGTTGTTGATGACAAGGAAGTAACATCTGTAATAAAGGAAGAGATAAACTGAAAGGAAAACGACAAAACACATGTTAATACTAGTGTGACTAATTGGACTAATCTATTTGATTGCATATATTTAAACCTGCAACCTACAATAATTCGGGCTGTTGAACGTTATGTCAACAACAATTTAAAAGGAACAGTTTACGACGTAAATAAGAACATAATATATGCTAGCTTATCAGGAGCATTCAATATTTTACATCTCTCTAAACAAAACATTTGGTAATATGCCAACTTAACGGAATATTGAAAACTTAACACATTGCTAGTTGTGTCAGGTACACCAATATGTATTCCACACATAAATATTTTTAAGATATTATTAACATTATGTCGAATACGAAAACAAACTTTAATCAATTTCACTATTTCTTAAAACATGTGTGTGCATGGAATAACTGGGAAATGTGTGTGACTCTTTGACCAAATGAAGACAAATACAAATAAGAACCAGATATTCAACAATAACTAGCCAGTGAAATCGAATCAAACCACTTTACGATGTGACATATGCTAATTACAGACCTATTGCAAATGAACATGCATTTGTTTTCAATTTATCATTTGTTTTACTATCTGTGAATAGGTGCTGTGAAATTATTGTTTCACACCAAATTACAAAGAGGAATTTATTTGTGACATCCTATTATGCAACACATATCGCTAACGATCATTTCTTTATAAAAAATGTCATATGCTTCAGTTGTAGATTTCAGCATTTAAAAAAGTTAGGTTAAAAAATACTAGAAGACCATTGTGGTAAAATATAGCACTCACCGATTCTACATGATTGACCATCAGGTTGGAGAGTCATGTCGTCCGGACAATCACAGACATAACCACGAGACAACGGAAAACAAAAATGGCTGCAACCACCACTTGCATTAGAACATCCGTTTTTGCCTGCAATATTTATGATTATCATGTGACATATTGGTAAAAGTACTAATTATTTTATCTTGAGTATGAGTTATTTGGAGCAGATAAATTTAGACATCATCAACAACAGTGTACTATGGCGTACATGATATGGCTGGGACAGTCTCTCAAAGAAAAGTGTCTTTGAATACAGTAACAGATATTGTCAAACATACTAGTTATGATCTTCCATGTCTGTGAAGTCCACTTTCCTTGAGTTTATGAATAGACCTACATCATTACCAATAACATCAGAGTCGTTTATAATAAGGGACATTGCCTTTTCCTGCGAAGTGTTTCTCTAATGAAATCTATATTTTTTAGGGAAGCTTTTTCGTTATCTATTTTGTTAATTTGTCATGATATTTAGTCTCAGGGCCCGTGATTGTCTGAGCTATGATTTCTTTTCAATTAAAAAGTGAGGATATTCATTAGTCATCAATAAAAATGTGTTGGTTAAAGGCATCCTCTTTTTACTACTCATCTCTCATTTCGAATCAGGTTAGAAAGATATCCTCTTGTTGTAATAGAGGAACATGATCCCGATATGTCATTGTCTGTTTTAGATGGCTATTGGTAAATATCAGTTTGTTACTTTTTCTAAACTCAAATGCTGTCCTTATAAGATAATGGGGGCCACCTGAGTTACTCGCTAGTGACGAGTGGTCAGTGTGCTATTAAATTGATGATCCTATGTTATACCGACATGAAATTCTTAGTCTAAATCATGAAACTCCTTGGACTGTTAATTTAGGAAACTTTTTAATATTGGCCGAGAATTAATCGTGATTTTTCTAAATACTGTATAAATTTTTGTTCTTGTCAATTGGTTGGAAAACCTAATCAGAAGAAAAAAGTCTCATCGGCACCATTTTTTAGCATTTGAATGACTGTTTAGCAAAGTAATTGTAGGCTGTGTCTACAATGTTAATGAATAACATTTTGACCAGAATGTGTGCGTCCAGATTATTTGCAGAGGCTATTAATTTAAGAAATATTTATTTTGAAGAAAAAAATAAATTATTTGATAATATTATTTTTTACACAATTTTGGTACTCCAAGATATATATAATCTGATGAAGGCTCAAATATTATGTCTGGAAATTTTCAACATTCTATGATATATTGGGTATGCAAGAATTTAAATATTCAGCGTATCCCATTAAACGGTAAGGAAGGTTATAAAGATTCAATCTGCCTGAAAAGAAATGATTTGGTAATATTGCTTTGTTATCGTAGGCGATTAGAATGACGATTTTTATTTGCTGTTTTTTGTGTTAGGGAACCAGCTCACTACTCATTAAGTTTTAGTGGCTTTGAGAAAAGTTCTTTCAACCAAAAATTCTGATATTAATCTTATTGTATATGCCATTGATTTAAAATATTGATTGTGTGTGGAGCAGCAATCTGTGATCCACTGAGTCAATATTGAAATTAAGGTATGACAAAAATATAGTATTTTTAGTCTGGTGGTACAGTTTTTGCTCCCTTATCCCTACCTCAAAATCATTAGGCTAATTAACATGAACCTTATGCAGTTAAAAGCAAAGAAATGACTAAATTATGTTACTAACACTCCTGTGATGGGGAAGCAAAAACATTTTTAACATATAACTACGGAAATGGAAATATCCTGACAGAGATATTTATGTGAATAAATTAATCAGTTTAAATGTTGGCATACAAGAGGCATGCATTCACTGATTTAATCAGTCTTATGAATTTGGACATATTACATAATCTGGACCAGAGGCAATCACATCGACAGCCACAGTAAAACCGAAACCTAGAGCAGAAGTTAATTGAATATGAGTATATGAACACTTTTTTTCTGATATTCCGATTCGAAAAATAAAATATCCCGTTCAAATTGTCGACTTTACACCTGTAAAATGGCATCCTTCTTCATCTACATCATAAACGTTCTTCAAAAAGAATTTCATTAATTGCCGGAGAATTTGCTTATTGAATCAACTAAAGATAATTATAGTTCGGCATGTATTCTTCTGCTGAAATCATTTAATTCGTTCCGTATGTAAACCGACTTTAGCAAAATGAACATTGTCATCAAATAGTTTCGTTCCAATAACAAGAATCAGTTACTTCATTAACAAAATTGAAAATGTAGAATATGTCTCAAAGTTAGACCTTGTGAAAGGATTTTGGGAAATTCCATTCACGGGAGAGACAAACGAAATTTCGACATTGACAACTCCAAATGGACTTTATCAATATAAAGTGATGTCATTTGAATGAAATATTCGACCTTACAGCTTGTAATGAACAAGGTAACAATCATTCCAGATAATATAAGGTTTGTATCGATGATGTCATCTTCAACGATACCTAGAACGAACATTTGTAGACCATCCTTACATTCTTTGACAGATTCATCTATGAAAATTTGACAATTAATTTAAGAGCAATGCTTTTTCTGTGCTTGCGTTTTATTTTAGGAAATATGGGGTCAAGTTCAAGTCAAAGGTATAGACATTAAGGTCAAGGCTATCTCTAAATTATTTGTGTTGAGTAAGAAAACACCGTTATATTGGTCTGAAATATAACAGGGTGTTTTTGATGAATAAAAGGCCATTCTTAAAATTGGTACAATTGTTGAAGCTCCAGAATTTAGTTAAACATTTACAATGTATTTTGATGCATGTGATGTAAAGGTTGGTGGAGTATTAGTTGAAGAAGACAAAAGTGATGTTGATCATCCGGTATGATGTCTCTAAAACAAATTAAGAAGTACTAGAGATCTTATTTCAGTATCGGGAAGGTGGGCATGGCTTCGATATTGGCTTGAAAATATTTTAAGTGTGTGTTAAATCACCTACTTATCCGAGCAATGTATTCGTTGATCACATCTCACCTATTTTCAACTTCAAAACGAAGATAAACTACAGCAGAGGTCATTGAGATGAAGCACGGTGTTGCACGTATACACCATTGATATTGTGTCCATCAGGAGAAAATATAGTCTGTCTGCAGATGCCCATTCACATGTATAGATGTACCATGCTATTTTGTTTTGTATGTACTTTCTGTCATGCATAAGACATATCCGTAACAAAAGTGTTTTATGTTATCGTATATATGTTTGAATAATATGTGAAGTAATGCCTTTTGATTTAACTCGTGATTGTTTTATAATATTTTTTTATGTATATCTATATAGCATATTTAACTTTTGGTACTTGTCTGTAGATTGAAATGAACTCTCTCTCTCTTTATATATATATATATATATATATATATATATATATATATATATATATATATATATATATATATATATATATATATATTAAAATTGTTTACAACTTTGGAGTAATTTCATACTGAACAATTAGGACAGGTGGTTTGTGTTGTGATATAAATCGCAATGAAGACATTGTGTCTTGGGGGTTTTAATAGAGCTGTGGATATGTATATAAAGAGAAAAGTGATTCAATTCTAAATCATATGTTCCTTTATAAATATCAGACTTCACATGTCATTAATGGTGTGTTTAGTTATAATCTGAGAGGATTCATTCGATTGGATAAATCATTGGAATTACAAAGTGATCATTGACTTTGGAGCCAACTTCTATTCTGCAATTTTAGTGATTTCATGCAAAGGAATCTTGGATAATGTTATTGTTATACTTCAAAACTGTTGGCATTACAGAGTATTCAGCGACATTGCTACAACCTCCCTTTCTAGATATGTAATTCATTTGGAACATTCTGTATATTTAGATTTCTATATAACTTGATTGTTTTGGGCTCAATAATATTTTGAGTTTTCCGTCAGACTTTTATTTATGACTTAACGAATTAAATTAAAAAGCCTTAGCATTCGATATATTGAACAAACATTATGAGAAGCGTTTACATAAATTATTCACATGATATGGATTTAACGTAAACAAGCGATCTTGACATACGGCAGAAAGAGAAAATATAGGATGTCAAAAGATACTCCAGCTTTTTGAAACGGTAACGTGGGAAAACTCAAGCACTTCAAAATACAATCCTTATGTTCAAAATTAGATATAAGTTGTTTATATTTGGTATTTGCTAGCCAGGTTTTGTCAACATAAAATTAAAAGTATAAGTTAAATGAAGCCATATCTTTGCAGTTCAAATTTAACGCGTTTGGGAGGAGTTTCGTCGTGTTCTTGTCATTCTTCTTCTTGAATTCGTTCGCCTAGGTGTTTATAGCGTCCTCTCGGATGCGGGAGGTCGCAGGTTCGAACCCAGGAAGATTATTACCAAGGACTTATAAAAATATTATTCATAGCAGCCTCTCTTGGCGCTCTGTATTAATAGATTGTTATGACTGACTTATGCTTACCGGATGCTTTACTGTGCACGTATATGTCCAATATGTATCCGAACGCAGGGGCACTAACGGAGGTCAGCCCACTTCCATCCTTTCCAACTCTCATTAAGGACCTAAAATAAACAACATATCGTAAAGTGAGAAGAGTTATAATGCAACAAAAACTGCTTAATTCTGCCAGTTTTATTATTTTGTATGGCTTGGCAAATGGATAATGTGACGGTATTTTGTGTTCATTTGTAAAGCCATCCATTTGTATATCAGTCTGCTTTTAGTTGTTTCTATCTCCTGTCAAGCCGCAAATTGAAAATTCACTTTACATGGTTTGAGCGTTGTTCACGTGTTTGTCACTTGATCGAGACGTATCATATTTGAATACATACCCATTCGGTTTAGTGAAAGCAGGTCAAACATTAAAAACAAACAAAATACAATTTCAGTGAAGTTTTGTTTTATTTTTAAGAAAAAATTTTTACAAAATTTATACATGCAGTCAGAGCAGTCAATAAATGTTACGTTATTTTGTAGTATGAATCCGTCTGTACTTGATGATAGTTAATACGTTATTTTGTAGTATGAGACGGTCTGTATTTGATGATAGTTAATACATATTACGTTAGTTTGGGGTATGAGACGGTCTGTATTTGATGATAGTTAATACATATTACGTTAGTTTGGGGTATGAGACGGTCTGTATTTGCTGACAGTTAATACATATTTCGACTGAATGAGGTATGAGCCCGTCTGTATTTGAGTACCTTAGTTTGTGGTATGAGACGGTCTGTATTTGATGATAGTTAATACATATTACGACAGTATGGGGTATGAGACGGTCTGTATTTGATGATAGTTAATACATATTACGTTAGTTTGGGGTATGAGACGGTCTGTATTTGAAGATAGTTAATACATATTACGCTAGTTTGGGGTATGAGACGGTCTGCATTTGATGATAGATAATACATATTACGTTAGTTTGGGGTATGAGACGGTCTGTATTTGATGATAGTTAATACATATTACGTTAGTTTGGGGTATGAGACGGTCTGTATTTGATGATAGTTAATACATATTACGTTAGTTTGGGGTATGAGACGGTCTGTATTTGATGATAGTTAATACATATTACGTTAGTTTGGGGTATGAGACGGTCTGTATTTGATGATAGTTAATAGATATTACGTTAGTTTGAGGTATGAGACGGTCTGTATTTGATGATAGGTAATACATATTACGTTAGTTTGGGGTATGAGACGGTCTGTATTTTATGATAGTTAATACATATTACGCTAGTTTGGGGTATGCGACGGTCTGTATTTGATGATAACTAATACATATTACGTTAGTTTGCGGTATGAGACGGTCTGTATTTGATGATAGGTAATACATAGTACCTTAGTTTGGGGTATGAGCCGGTCAGTATTTGATGATAGTTAATACATATTACGTTAGTTTGGCGTATGAGCCGGTCAGTATTTGATGATAGTTAATACATATCACGTTAGTTTGGTGTATGAGCCCGTCTGTGTTTGATGTTAGTTAATACATATTACGACAGTATGTGGTATGAGCCCGTCTGTATTTGATGATAGTTAGTACATATTACGTTAGTCTGGGGTATGAGACGGTCTGTATTTGATGATAGTTAGTACATATTACGTTAGTCTGGGGTATGAGACGGTCAGTATTTGATGATAGTTAATACATATTACGTTATTATGCGGTATGAGACGGTCTGTATTTGATGATAGTTAATACATATTACGTTAGTTTGGAGTATGAACCCGTCTGTAATTGATGATAGGTAATATATATTAAGTTAGTTTGGGGTATGAGCCGGTCAGTATTTGATGAGAGTTATTACATATTTCGTTAGTTTGGGGTATGAGACGGTCTGTATTTGATGATAGGTAATACATAGTACCTCAGTTTGGGGTATGAGACGGTCTGTATTTGATGATAGTTAATACATATTACGACAGTATGGGGAATGAGCCCGTCTGTATTTAATGATAGTTAATACATATTACGTTAGTTTGGGGTATGAGACGGTCTGTATTTGATGATAGTTAATACATATTACGGTAGTATGGAGTATGAGACGGTCTGTATTTGATGATAGTTAATACATATTACGTTAGTTTGGGGTATGAGACGGTCTGTATTTGATGATAGTTAATACATATTACGGTAGTATGGAGTATGAGACGGTCTGTATTTGATGATGTTTAATACATATTACGTTAGTTTGTGGTATGAGACGGTCTGTATTTGATGATAGTTAATACATATTTCGACTGTATGAGGTATGAGCCCGTCTGTATTTGATGATAGTTAATACATATTACGTTAGTTTGGGGTATGAGACGGTCTGTATTTGATGATAGTTAATACATATTACGTTAGTTTGTGGTATGAGACGGTCTGTATTTGATGATAGATAATACATATTACGTTAGTTTGGTGTATGTTACGGTCTGTATTTGATGATAGTTAATACATATTACGTTAGTTTGGGGTATGTGACGGTCTGTATTTGATGATAGTTAATAGATATTACGTTAGTTTGGGGTATGAGACGGTCTGTATTTGATGATAGTTAATACATATTACGACAGTATAGGGTATGAGACGGTCTGTATTTGATGATAGTTAATATATATTACGTTAGTTAGGGGTATGAGACAGTCTGTATTTGATGATAGTTAATACATATTACGACAGTATGGGGTATGAGCCCGTCTGTATTTGATGATAGTTAGTACATATTACGTTAGTCTGGGGTATGAGACGGTCTGTATTTGATGATATGTAATACATATTACGTTAGTTTGGGGTATGAGACAGTCTGTATTTGATGATAATTAATACATATTACGACAGTATGGGGTATGAGCCCGTCTGTATTTGATGATAGTTAGTACATATTACGTTAGTCTGGGGTATGAGACGGTCTGTATTTGATGATAGTTAGTACATATTACGTTAGTTTGGGGTATGAGCCGGTCAGTATTTGATGATAGTTAATACATATTACGTTAGTTTGGCGTATGAGCCGGTCAGTATTTGATGATAGTTAATACATATCACGTTAGTTTGGGGTATGAGCCCGTCTGTGTTTGATGGTAGTTAATACATATTACGACAGTATGTGGTATGAGCCCGTCTGTATTTGATGATAGTTAGTACATATTACGTTATTATGCGGTATGAGACGGTCTGCATTTGATGATAGATAATACATATTACGTTAGTTTGGTGTATGAGACGGTCTGTATTTGATGATAGTTAATACATATTACGTTGGTTTGGGGTATGAGACGGTCTGTATTTGATGATAGCTAATACATATTACGTTAGTTTGGGGTATGAGACGGTCTGTATTTGATGATAGTTAATACATATTACGTTAGTTTGGGGTATGAGACGGTCTGTATTTGATGATAGATAATACATATTACGTTAGTTTGGGGTATGAGACGGTCTGTATTTGATGATAGTTAATACATATTACGTTAGTTTGAGGTATGAGACGGTCTGTATTTGATGATAGGTAATACATATGTTAGTTTGGGGTTTGCGACGGTCTGTATTTGATGATAGTTAATACATATCACGTTAGTTTGGGGTATGAGCCCGTCTGTATTTGATGATAGTTAATACATATTACGTTAGTTTGGGGTATGAGCCCGTCTGTATTTGATGTTAGTTAATACATATTACGACAGTATGTGGTATGAGCCCGTCTGTAATTGATGATAGTTAATACACATTAAGTTAGTTTGGGGTATGAGCCCGTCGGTATTTGATGATAGTTTGGGGTATGAGGCGGTCTGTATTTCATGATAGGTAATACATAGTACCTTAGTTTGGGGTATAAGACGGTCTGTATTTGATGATAGTCAATACATATTACGACAGTATGGGGTATGAGCCCGTCTGTATTTGATGATAGTTAATACATATTACGTTAGTTTGGGGTATGAGACGGTCTGTATTTGATGATAGTTAATACATATTACGTTAGTTTGGGGTATGAGACGGTCTGTATTTGATGATAGTTAATACATATTACGTTAGTTTGGGGTATGAGACGGTCTGTATTTGATGACAGTTAATACATATTGCGTTAGTTTGGGGTATGAGACGGGTTACGTATGTGACAGAATGAGTGGATATTTGATATTGGGTACAGCAGATTTTGTTCTTCTTGTTATTGCATCTTTCACCCTGAGAATGCGAAAGTTTGTATGGAAATATAATCATGTTGAAAACTGGGGGTAGATTAGAATGGCTTTCTTTCTGTTTTCCAAAAAACATATTTAATGACTAGATTATTAAAAATGTGTCATACTTCCAGCTCGAAATTTTAATATAAAACTATGTCAACTATCACAATCACACGCTTTACAAAACATGAATATCTGATCTATTATCAAATATTATCAAACTTATATAACATGCACCTTTAATTTTAATTAAGTTTAAAATACTACTTCATTTTAATTTTTTTTTTGGAATATTATATGGTATATTAGGCTGACTATTCCTCTGTATCATTTATTCCACAACTTAACTAAAACAACATTTCACAGTATGTCATTACCTGCTTGGACCCCAATATGTAAAGTACAGGTAGGACTGGTAAAAAGCACTGCTATATGGCGTTACTTCTGTTCCTTGCGTCCGGTAAATAATTTGACGATTAGAACCGTCTACATTAGCTCGCTGTATGGTACCACTGTCGCACCAGTACATAACTCCATCTAAAATAATTGTCAAATACTTATGGTTGAGTATATTTAGTGGATGTATGCTTAAATATATTTATTGTAGCCGTGACATTCAAAGTGTAAGGTCAAGGTCAGTACATGTCCACTGGTTTCCATACTTTAAATACAAACTACACTCTGTTACAGGATAAAAAGTAAATAATATTTCCATTCATTGTATAACCATCCAGGTGCATCAGTTGCAGTGTATATTTAAATCACTTTTAGCCTCTCTTTGGCTTATCAACAAGTAATCAAAAATTAATTTTTATAGTTGCAATAAGAATAGGCAAAGCTCTGAAATACTAAATCAAATGTCATAATATTCAAATGAACATATATCGACAGTTAAATATGTTGTCAACAATGCGATTAAAAAGAATCGAAAATATTTCGTTTTGGTATTAAATTAGTCTGGATAAATTTTGAAATTTTCTTTTTTTTAACAATCAATATATTATCCATACATGATTGGATCGATCATCAAACTATAATTTTTTTTATATAATAAGCACTAATTTTCCCATATTTGATGAGTAAATCAGGTACACTACCATTATCATAATTACATATCTAACTTCGAAACTAAAAATTATCAAACCTTCTATATGTCTATTAATTTAATTTTTTCAACATTTTAAATATGTTACGTAGTCAGCGAAATACTTTCATAATGATTTTACCCTAAGCAGCATGTACGAAAATTTTGAAATAATCCATAAAAATTTACATTGGTATGCAATTCTGTTTCTGTTATTAATGAGAGAGAGAGAGAGAGAGAGAGAGAGAGAGAGAGAGAGAGAGAGAGAGAGAGAGAGAGAGAGAGAGAGAGAGCATGTACTTTGTAGCGAATATGCTGTATTAAAGTTTTAAAATCCAGACAAAGTAAGAAAGACTCAGGGAGTCATGTCATCAGTCAACACAGGTATAGAAAACTTTACTCCATGTTTAAATTCCAAGAAATATTGGACAATGTAAATCATCTAAAAAAAAAAAACACATCAACTTCAGATTTACAAATAAATAGTTTTCGGAAGAATAAATTTTGCGCACGGTTAAGTAGAGCAATTGTCTATGCATATTACAGAATTATCAAATTTATTTAGTAAACATGAACATGTAACTGACAGGTATTTTCACCATAAATTTAAACCTATCACTGAGTGCAATTGCTGTTTTGATCGTGACGCAAATTCAGTAGAGATACGTATTACAATGATTTGTTTTTCAATATTTGGGAATATACAGGCGCTTCCATTTGAAAATACTGAGACTGTTTAAATAGAAAATAAAGAGTTGAATATAGGTCCTAGAATTTTCTTGTTAAAATAATTTCAGAAAAATAATATGAATACTGTTAGAAACAGGCCAAATCTTCGATTTATTAAAAATATAAACTTATATTATCACTTTAAGTTCAATGCATTGACAATTTTGCTCTATGGAATTTAAATATTAAACTATACAAATTTAGCACACTGTCAATTAATGAACTTTCTATTTAAAAAATCCTGAATGTATTTTCTTAATGTTAGTTTATAAATAATAAATATTGCAATGAAATTAAGAAGTAAAGTGACTGTTTAGGACGTGCTTGAGAAGCAAGGAAAAACTCCCCTTTTCTGTGACTGCAGATTAAATCCATTCATATGTTCTATACAGCACTTTGTTTTAACATTCAAGGCTAAAATGTTTATTCATATCTGCAATGCAGACAGACTGATGGCGCAACTGCTAGTATATATTTATCTGCCTAGCCTGGTTTCTTATATGTACATGTTGAGGGTCTTATAATGTCTTCATTAAACTCCGAATAACTAATAAAATGTTTTAATATTTATTAAAGAAGACCAAAAATAAAAATAAAAATAGAATAGTAATAAAATTACTATAGAGTTAAACCTTATTCTGAATTATTATCTACGACCGTAATGCCAACATAAAAATATTGGCATATATTCAAGGCGCTGAATTTCCGTATGCAAAATATCCGCGCCTATTCGGTTACTTTCGTGTTGTGACGTCATAGTAGCGACTCTGCATATTGACTGGCAGTTGCCTGTTTAAGATATTTTATATCCTAGGAAAAGTGTTAACAGTGTGAGTTAGGAAGACAGGCAAAAGGCCGAGTAAGTGACCACAAAATGCAACAATCAATTCACATATTTTATCTGCATCAACAGTAGCAGTGATAAAAAAATTATATTAATTTGACACCCAAGGTTCCACTATTTTTGTTCAGGCCCATCCTGTATTCAAATTGAGGTGCCCATCGGGCTTGTGGGGTAAAAATTGTTTGCCTGAGGAAATGAGTAAATATATTTCAGGATGTTGACACACATGTCATAACAAGCACAATTTAAATCAAATCATCGCAACCCTAGGTGAAATTGATGTCTGATTTTAATGAAATGGGAGCTCTGCTAAAAATTAGGATTCTAAATCCCTTGCACGGTCGTGTTTCCAGACAACACATTTTTCACTTATCTTCACATTTAAATAAAAAAAACATAACAAAAGCGAACTTTTCAGTATTTGCCGGTTACATGTAGTATGTATAAACGGTAATCTATAGTGAATGGGACTGATAAAACTTTCTCTTGTGCAGTTTCAGTAGCAGCGTTTAAAATCAAAGAAGTTTGGTATAAAATCAAAGTTTTAAATTAACTGGCTGACAATGAAAATTGGGTTGAGGCGTCTATTGACCCCAACCCCTTGCCCCAATGTGCGAGTGCTCAAGGGACGCGTCATTTCTCCCTGCGATACACTTTATGATCCCCCCGGTACAAGCCCCTTTTTCATATTCTTGTCAGCTGTGGCTAAACTGCAAAATAGCTGAAGTTTTGATTTAAGTACACAAAGCAATCTTTATCCATGTATTTATCTTGTGAAAAAGACTGCCGTTTGGTCTGTGTTCGATAGTGCACGTATGTAAGCACCAGCAATTTAATTAATAAATTAACGATTCCCTATTTTGTTATAACTTATCAAGTATACAGGTGTATGTCTTTAGGCCTGTAACACTTGCTTACTGAATGAAAATATTTATTCTAAATTAGTTTTTTATGGGGGGGTATGCACATATCCTGTTTATTATTATAGTTTTATTACTTTTTTAATTTAATAATGGGAATAAAACTTTACATATACGGTAGAGAACAGCATTCACAGTGTACATTCAAAGGGTTTAGTTTAATGGGTGTCAATTTTATTTTTTTATTTTATTTTACTATAGTACTGTTGTAGTTGTTTTAAAAACTCTGAAAATTACGTGAATAATTTTTTATCTTAATATTCTATTTACTGAAGAAAATAAATGTGAGATATTAAATATTTCGTCCTTTGTCGGATTTAAACATAGCAAGGACCTAAGCTATGTGAAGCTGTAGAGGCCATATTTGGTATAAAATAAATTTGAGATCACTTCTAAAAATTTGGAGATATAGATCAGGAGGTAGGTGTGGATAAACCCCCATATCGGGAGGTTTTTCTCCCTGCTTAAAAGTTAACAAGTATGAGCAGCCCTGTCTTATGGGATTTCAGTCAGGGGTTGTGAGTTCATTCTAGCCACCAGCCCTGGGCAGTGCCTTAACAATTTCTTTGAGTACTGATTAGTACAGTACATAAACAATTATACCAGACCTACATACATTATCAGATTTGTCAATAAGCTAACTGTAGCATGCACGTAAAATACACTGTAACTGAACCTTAAGAAGGAAGCTTCTTGATGTGTAAATCAATTACTTACAATTTCTGCTTTGCAGATTTAATTGTGGGGTTTTTTTCGTTGAAAAACTAACACTTAAGTTAGGACCGATGAAAACCGTTCTCAATGCCTTTTTGCCCCTTACCGGTAGTGGATATTATTTCGCACAAATGTTGGCCCAGAATTCAGTATTATCTCAGTGTTTTAGTGATGGATGCATATTTTCAAAATATCAGTCCTTAGGTGGTGTGTTAAGGGTAGGTAATGAACCTTTCATTTACATATACTACGCCTGAATCTCATCCTTCCTAAATGAATTAATTGCATTGTGGCATATTGTAATTTTCACATTGGGCTCCATCATTAATCCTTATCATATTTTTGCACAGCACACAATGTATAAGTATTTATTTTAAAATTACATTGCTTTTCTTTAAATTCTTAACATACAGTTCAACAGGTATAAATTATGAGCAACTCTCGGAAACAGATTCATCATTTTAATTTGCACCACAAATCTCATTTCCCTGTATCGCTCGCCTTCATTCTCTTTCAGGACTTGCTAGTAATGCGTCACGGGACCACGTGATCTGTTGTCTCATAAAACTCAACAAACTCGGCAATTTACGGAATCGTGGTATCTTCGGCGCAATATAATCACTATCCGACTACGATATGTAATTTATAAACATTACAGTCGAATTAAAATTTGTAAAGCATTGAATACATAAATGGAAAAATTTTGTTTCTGGTTTCCTTTAAAAATAAAAGAGCGTGTTGATGCTTTATGACGCTATGGCCTTAAAGAAACTAACAGAAAATTTTAAAAAATCAACAAGTTTTGTAAACTTCAACAATTTATCTCCATAAAATGCAAAGCATAAATGTAAACACGTAACTTGCAGTTAACTCCTAAATAATTCTAGCATATGTAACAATCCCTGATGAGTAAAGTTCTGCAAAAAAAAAAGAAATATAATTGTATTCCAAAAATAAATCCAACGCTGCAAGTGCTGATATCCTTGAGATGTCATGCATAGTAATGATATGCCGTTTGTTGAATCACAATTATTATAAAGAAAAGTATATCCTTGTACGAGTTTTACTATAAAAATTCAAACCTCTATTTTCAAGAATATTATTTTATTGAATTTCCCGTGAATAAATGAATTTGATAATTTTCAGCCCAAATGACATAATTTACATAACAATAAGACTTGTTTCAGTTTCAGATGTTATAGAAGAAATAATGCACTTCTTCGTCAACAAGGTCACAGTTAGCATTTTCTAAAAGAAAATATTGCGTAATAGAAAATTTCATTTTCTAAGGTTCCAATGTTTACATGATACAATTATGGCTCAGATTAGAAGGTCTGATATTATACATGTAATAAATAACAATGGTAATCACGATGCTCTTGACTTATACCGATAAGAATCATTCACTCGAAAAAATAATGTTGTTAAGAGAACTTTCGCTGATTTTGGACTTCAGTCACACAAGTTTAAGTTACTCATAGCATATCATGAAACAAAGAAAAAAACATAAACAATAATGCAATATAAATATCCATATCAATTCAATTAAATAAAGGTGGTATGTAATAATTACAAAATCACATGTGTCTTGTTCCGAGTTGTGTAAAGAACTTTTTTAATAAGGCGCACATACATACATACGTCTTGGCTAAACTGCCTCGATATTTTTACTCTATACCAAATTCGTTCTTTCCGCCCATTCAGAACAAAATACATACGTAATTTTGTAAATGAATCTCACAGTTTAGTAACATAAAGCCATTTAAAGCCGACGATAATTGCAACACGTCCACAGTGTTAGAACCTTAGCTACTTATCTCAAAAATGATGCTTATAAAGATTACACTTAGCAAGGTTGGAAAATAACAAACCATTGATATCCAATGCCAGTCCACTTGGAAGTGAAAGTCCTGTATTTATCAGCACCTGTCTGTTTTTACCAGTGTAGGTAGACTTCTCAATTGTACTAGGGTTTCCACGATCAATCCAAAAAATGGTGCTGCAATCGAGAATAAGGAGAAAAGTTAAAGGTCACTATTAACATCTGTAAATTAGATTAGTCAGTCATATACAATCATTTGAAATGGTATGACACTTTTAATAAAGAATCTTTGATGAGTTTTAAACATTTAAAAGTACTTACTTCTTAATTAACTAAAAGCACCACGTTGTAGGTGTAGCTTCGGATGAGAAGAATAAATACTTTACCCAGTACGGTGAACGGTGTTCCAATTAACAGCTTACGCATTCTTAGAGCAATATGAAATCCACTGTGTTAGGGTAATACACCTTCTCCCCGTATATTTCCAGTAAATTTATTTTGATTCAATTCATCATTCATAGTTGTAAAACTGCCTAAACTACAGGATTGAAATATCATTGAGTGAACGGTTTATTTGGTCGGCAATTGTAGCTTCTGTTTTATGTTCATTATGATGGTTTTAATTTAATTGCTATTGCGGGCTTTTTCCCAATGGGTTTATGACAGAAACATATAGTATGTACCATGACGCCTCGTATCGTCAATACATTCAATGTTACTTTATTTATCGGTTATTTACCGGAAAACTCTGGGAACAATAATGTCGAACTGTAAAAATACAGCAAGAATTTATAATATATGGGCATATTTGAAAATTAGTTTCTAAACCCAGCCAAACAATCGAGTGTAGCATGTAGTATAACAACAAAGCTTTTTCCCCGATTTTTAAATCCTTGTAAAGAAATAACAACCTTCTGAAATCCTGCTGATGACGGGCTGCTCGCTGTAGAGATTTAGGCGTTCAAATCTAGAAATGTCATCAGTTACATCTGGATAAATGATCGAATAAGATGGTGCTATGATGTGACGTACAATGTGCAGTCAGTTGTATAGTATCAGAGCTTAAACACATTGCATTAAAATACGTTGAGCAAAGTTGCAAATATATTGAACTGGGAGAATGTTTTGATACTTTGGCAATGAGTTTTAATAGCTCAAGTCTTGTCCTAATGGACATAACAGTGTTTTGTGACATTATAAATGTGTTATACTTTGACGAAGCGTATCAATAGCTTCGATACTGTCTCAATGGACATAATAACATTATGTGACACTATCAATGTGTTGATACCATGACAAAGCCTTTCAATAATTCGATTCTATGCACACATTCGATGTGTGTAATATTCGAAGTAACATCGTACATGTTTTGAAGAAGAAACGAGAGTGAACATGAGTAAAACCACCCTATGAGTATTGGTGTTTACATGTATGTGTGTATGTATGTGTATGGGGGAGAAGAGGAACGGCCTTAGCAAACGCCTTGCCCGATTCGAAGCAGGGCCAACTGGATTTAATGACGCTTTATATGATATTGAACTTTAAATTTTCTTCCATTGCTTTAAATTTATTCTCTCTCTCTCTTTCTCTCTTTCTCTCTAGATAGATAGATAGATAGATAGATAGATAGATAGATAGATAGATAGATAGATAGATAGATAGATAGATAGATAGATAGATAGATAGATAGATAGATTTCACAATTTACTAACACGAGAGCTCATGTGAGCTTGGGGGCCGGATTAAGCCTAATCGTTTCAATCAGTCAAAGGCTGGCCATATGTGTATGTATGATAGAGGCTGCTTGGTGATATATGCGGGTTAAAGGTACACCTATCACTACTGATACAGTTAGGATTGGTAACAAACATGTACATGTACATACATGAGAGAAAGAGGAACAAAGCGTAGGAGCGCTACCATATGTCCACAAAATTTAACATGGGCTTCTATAGATATCAAATATAAAAGAGCAAACACAGTTCGTGTGTTCAATGTTCTAATAAGTTAAAAATTAATGACGGTTAAACAATATGTATGGGTCTATAAAAATCAAAAATTGAAAACTATTTTTGAGCACGAATTCGTTTTGCATTCGCCAAAAATATGGCGGGGACTGAAACTTATTCTTGAGCACAAATTGCTCTGAGATTAGGTAATCAGTTATTCGTCATATAGGCCAAAACGAGAATTCATATGTTATGGCCTTAAACCTGTATTGTCTTGTTTGGTGCGCTATGTTCGAAACACAGTGTAAAGCAAAAGAAGAAAGACAGATGAAGAATGGTGGCCATGGACGCTAGCACGTAGGGAAAAGGAGGGGCGGATATTTCACCACTAAACGTGTTTTGGTCTACATACGTAAACTTTAATAGCTGACCACTGCAAGGTAGCCTCCCCTCCCGCAAGAAAATAATGCTGTGAGCTTCCCTGATACGGGCGAAAGAAACTAACCAATAGAACGGATATATCTCAACTTATCGTTGTTTCTTTGACCATGTTCAATAATTTTATTCTGACAGCATCAGTTAACTCCTCAAATGGTGAAAATTTACAGGCTAAAATATACTGAATATAACAACAGTTATGTATAAATGGATGCACTCACTGCAGTCATTCTTCATTTATCATCATAAACTTGCAACAAGAGACATGTATATTTCGGTTTGACATCTCATGGTTTTTTCTGCATTTGGCGAGTCATATTCTTTCATGCTGTGACAGTCCCCCGCACTCTTTCGTTTCTTCTGTACAGCATGTCACAGTAGCCGAGATCTTTGGAATGAAGCTTTCCATTCCAATAGCAACTGATCTCCATCTTTCGTGTCAGTTTTTGATGGAGGTTGCAAAACACTCAAATAATACATTTACAATATAATGCTTTACCCATAGAGCTTTGAAGCAGCACTCCCCCTTCTCTCTCTCTCTCTCTCTCTCTCTCTCTCTCTCTCTCTCTCTCTCTCTCTCTCTCTCTCTCTCTCTCTCTCTCTCTCTCTCTCTCTCATTGAGACATACACAAATAGACAATAAATCTACAAACACACATTCCTCAACATATAGTGATGACATTTTACTTTAAGGACAAAGTGTCAATGCATACCCACTTTTTGGATCTGTAGCAATGTATCGAGGAAAACTCAAATTACTGCTTATAACTGTCTTATGTAAATAATCTCTCAGGCTGATGACACCAATGATATGATTTCCTGCGTCGGCATAAAACAAAAGTCTGGATATTGCGTCAACTGCTATTCCATAAGGCAGAGCATCTGTGAAAGAAGAAAAGATAGGATGGCCGAATATTGTAGGAATTTCTTTGATATAATTTTTTATTAAATTAATGTGTTGTTTGCAAGATATAAATATATATTTTGGTAATCAATATATTTATTTAGCAAAGAATGTTATATTGTCCAACTTATACTTGACATAGAGGCATCCACTTGTGGATACCTCAATGCCATATACGTACTGGACAAATTAAGATTTATGTTGTTATTCATACCAGGACATACTCGAATAAATTTGGAACCGAACAGAGTTGTACAGATCGCATATCAAATAGGCAGTCATAACAACTCTGCTTCAGAAAAAAAATATGAGATCACTTTGCATGATCCAATTTTTTTTTCTAAACTAAAATTTAATTGGTGTATTTGTGGACTCAAAAGTTTATCCTGGGAACAATTGGCTTAAATATATTATTCGTGACTAAATAGGACAAAACTATTTGTAACCAATCAATGATATTTGGTAGCAAACATGTGTATCTTTATGCACTTTTGGTGATACTATTTCGTGTAATGTCAGTAATGTAAGCGTATGAGGACTATAGTATACCCTTGCAAAGTCTCTCCACCAATAGTGTCCATAATCCGTACCGTTTGCTTCAAGTATGTATTTTATACCCTTGCAAATTCTTTCCACCGATAGTGTCCATAATCCGTACCGTTTGCTTCAAGTATGTATTTTATACCCTTGCAAAGTCTTTCCACCAATAGTGTCCATAATCCGTACCGTTTGCTTCAAATATGTACTTATCTCATAAAACAAATATTTCTTTCATATGACCAATCTATTTCAGTGAGCCGAGAAGAGTAATACAATATTATAAACGGTGTCAGTTATAATATGCACCAATTCTAGGTCAAATGCGCCACGTTTGGGTCAAATGCGCCACATTTGGGTCAAACGAGAACTTAACTTGAAAGTGCGACTATAAAGTCAAATTGAAATCCCACGATAAAGTAGCCCATTATTATACACGGGAACTTTGGGTCAAAAAAAAAGGTTTTTGGGGTCCGAAATGTTCATGTGATGAAATGGGTTTATGGAGTTAAAAGAGATTATGAAGTCATAAGGGTTTATGTGTTCAAAGATGGAAGGGTATCGATAAATGGTTTTAAATTTTGAGTTGAGAACATAGTCAAACACGTACACAACACAAAAACAAAACGTCTATGGCAAGAGAGAAATATTATATCTATTCGAGGCATGGGAGGGCCCCTGACAAGGACCAGTGGAGGTTGCGATCCCAATCGAGCTAACATATGAGACATCTAACTGGACTTCTCTTTCTTAAACTTTGTTGGAGAGCAGACCCATATTTCAACACCCTCATCAAACACACCCTTGCGTATCCATATATATTATCTTGTTCCAAATAGCAGCCTCGGTGATTTTGGCAATCGCCAAGGATATATTTACATGAGGTGCTCGGGGTTAAATAACATCCCATACATTTTTGTTTGTCCACGTAATTATTGTGATAATAGGTTGAACAATAGGACAGAATGTGACCTATTGCCTCACTCACCAGAGGCGGTGTTAGCACACATCCATGCCAGTGATTTTGAAAATAACATGGGCGAGCCTGCATGAATAACTTTCACCTCTCCAATATCTCAACAAAAGAGAACCTACCTCCAACGAAAGTCAGCAAGTAGCACCAGAAAATTATTACCACTTTCGAGAGTTGTATAAACACTCTCGCAGGAAATTTAGAACCACCTCTTACAGCTACACAATGAAATGTAAAAGTTCAAGTTTGAATTAAATCCACAGAAAGGAAATGTTTTTATAACGGATTTGTGGGATTCACTGAAATGGCAACGCCAAACCATAAAAGACGATAATCACGACAGTTTAAAATCACCTTTCTAGATCGCGTTTGGCACCCGAGAGAACTGACAACCTGTTCAGCAATCTAACCACCAATTGCACCTCATCGACGGCCATGCTACACTATAAATGACCTAAATGTCCCCTCCGAAAGGCAGAAGACACCAAAATGTGTTATTGCTGGATGACATTCACAACACCAAAAGCAGCGTCCTTTAAGTGAACAACCTATCGAAAGATAAGGCAGTGGCAAACCTGAAATGTACCAACATCAATACTTTTTTGTGGAGCCTTGCTACACGATGAAAGTCTAAATTCAAGTTGTTCATGGACAGCTGCTGTTGCGAGGTACCGATTTTCCAGACCGAGAACACATTCAATTCTTTCATCATGGAAAACATATTGGCAACATCACCAGATTTAATGGATTCCTCGAATATAATTATTCTTAGTAATGTGAGCACCCAACACGCTTTTCGATTTTGTCCAATGATCTTAGACCCTGCAGACGATATTTGGAGAGAAGATGACATTTAACGTTACGGAGACTAAGATCGCTATAAGAAGGCGATGACTTACAATTTCCGGGGATATTTCAATTTCATCTGAAATTCTATACAGAGCAAGGCAAACGAATCTCGCCCATTCGAAAGTATGACAAGTACAGTTTAAAGATAAAATGAGTCATCTGACAATGTTTAAAACGTTTGGAATGATATAAAGTGGGCAAAAATATTTTCCACACTTTTTCAGTATCCAAGTTAATCAACACACGGTCTTACCGCTTTCGCTTACACATTCTTTTACGACCATTAAAATATCCGCACTAAAACAAAGAAAAGCCTCTTGCACTTGGTAGTGATATCACACTTCTGACACTTTCGTACCTATTTTGCTTTCAGAAAGAAATTTGGACATTTAATACCGATTTTGTGGACAATTTCGACAACAGTCATGGAGAACGGAGGGCTAGAGCCTTTCAAAGAAGATGCTACCATCGCCAAAGAGTGCTACTTAGTGTACCACAACTAAATAAAGCACGAGAGCACCATGTCCATCATTCGCCATCACACTTCTGATTTCGTCAGCCATCGATACTATGCGAAAACTCTTATTTGTCCGTCAAGGAAGACAAATGGGTCAAATATGCCAGAAACAGAGGAGGCGAATAGACAATTGGACGACTGGGACTTAAAAGACACAGTTTATGTACAAATTTGATGGATATTATTTCAGAAATGTCCTGTCTGTTACACTCAACGGGCCATGAATAATGTATTCATAGATAACGCCATGGAATAATTGTACTAGAAAGCTTACCAACAACGCCTGACAGTATAATGAAAGGATACATCTGCGTGAATGACTACAAATGAAAACCGGTCAGCACACCGGGGAAAGTTACAGCGTGGTGGACGTGCAACCGTTTGACCTCCGCAACAGCTTATATGAATGACTAACGAATGCCAAGTAGTTACTGTACGACGCAGACAAATCCCAAGGAGAATAACTTAAATACCTGAACATGTTTTTGCTGTATCATTGGGTGTACATGTAATGAACATTGCTTCCATTACGAATTTACAATGTAATATTCCTATGCAAAATTTCATAGATGATAGGTTTGCTTTATGAATGATAATATGTATAATGTACTTAACCAGGTCACGTCTTTCAGCATTTAGCAAGCGAATTTTGTTAACGACAGTGTGCATTTGAGCTCGGTGACTCATAATGTTTTGCCACCATGTAATAAACCGATTCGGTATGTATTTGTAACATTGTATGATTATTTTGTGCATATTTTGCTTTTTAGTTATATCAGTATAATGAAATTACCTTGCCTAATATATAATTATGCCAGGACATGGTCAATTTATTCAATAATTCTAATGTTTTGCTAGGCACATGCTGCCAATGCATACTAATCCGCCATTTTCACTTTTTGGGTCAGTGAGAACAATGAAATCTGATTGGGTCTAGATCGCATGATTAGTAGCACAATGTACATGTAATGTAGACCTTCACTATTAACCTGTCCAGCGTTTGGAGCAGACGAAAGTAAATCATCGGGTGACGTTGTAACCATTTTATCAATTCTAGATTGTCTCAGGTCATGTTAGAAAGATATAGTCAAGTCGCAGTGATTAGTACCTAATGAAATTTGATAACCTTTATTGACATTAAGGGGAAACTTCCAGACGTTATTTATTATTCACGAGGTGACGTCTGCTACCGTATTGGTTAAGATAATTTCACTTTCGGCGAATTATCACCGCAATTTATATGTATATATATATATATATATATATATATATATATATATATATATATATATATATATATATATATATATATATTTATATATATATATATATATTTATATATATATTTATATATATATATATATATATATATATATATATATATATATATATATATATATATATATATATATATATATATATATATATATATATATATATATAATTGTTCCCTCAGGAATTAATGATATGTCACAATTAAATTGTCCCTAGCGTTGCACCTTCATCTTAGGATAATGAGCTCCGGAAGGATAATATTTCATCTTCACATCATTCACAGCTACGACATAAGCAACTCTTTCAAGTACTTCCATGACGTAACTTTTATGTGATATATATTTTATTACAAATATATTTTGAAATCCACTCAATGTGGAGAAGGAGCAACTATAGTTGAAGCTCCATTGCAACTTCCCCCATCACCTTTGTCTCCCGTGATTCTCTGGTTTACATAAGGTTATTTTTAAGTCTTTAATACTACTACTACTACTACTACTACTACTACCACTACTACTACTACTACTACTACTACTACTACTACTACTACTACTAATAATAATAATAATAATAATAATAATAATAATAATAATAATAATAATAATAATAATAATAACGAAGGCTTTATATAACGCCTAATCTTTAGAAACTCTAAGCGCTTTACAACATTTGACAACGCTTAAAAGGAATATAAAAAACATATATCATGAAATGATTACAAAAATTAAAAAAGCAAACACCACAAAATTAGAAACAGAAAACATGTTGTACTAAGGTAAGGATACGTTGAAAAGGATACATTATTAGGTCGTTATGACTGTTCTTGCAGTTGAAATAGATGGGTTTGAAGGGCGCTCTTGAATGAAATCACTGTGTCTAAGTGCAGTGGGCAATTCGTTCCACGTTGCTGGGACCTGGTATGCAAAAGAACGTTGTCCATATAATTTCAACTTCATAGTGAGAATATTGAGAATGCGAGTGTCAGAAGAGGAGCGCAAGCATCTTGCAGGTATATACACATGTGTGATGTCAGAGAGGTTAGTTGGACTGGATCCCTTCAGTGAAACGTAGCACAGAGAACCAATTTGTGTTTAATTCTGGATCGTATGGATAGCCAGTGTAGGGAACAGAGCAGCGGAGAGGCATGCTCTGATCGTGGTACTCTAAGGATGATTCGAGCAGCAGTGTTTTCAACTTTTTGAAGTTTCTGAAGTAGATATTGCGATGAACCAGACAGAATTGAATTACAATAGTCAAGTATTTAAAGTACTAAGGAACATACAAGTGCTTTTGTGGCATCAAGTGACAGATACTTGCGAATAGAGCTGGTGCGTCTCAGCTCAAGATATATGCAGCCAGACATATGTTCATGACATGTTGATGCAGTGACAGAGTTTTGTCAAGAGTGACACCGAGGTTTCAACTTCAGCTGGATGGCTAGATTTGTATATTTGAGTGTCATCAGCATAAAATTTGTGAGACACTGGATTATAATCTATGACACTTTAGAGTGGCTGAGTGTACAGAATGAAGAGATCAGGTCCAAGAACAGAACACCACAGCATAGATCAACTGGGTTGGAGTGTTTTCCATTTGCGGACACAATTTGTGTCCTGTTGACCAAGTAGGACTTGAACCATAGTAAGGTCATATCGTAAATACGTGCTGGAGACGGTGAAGTAATAAATCATGATATATAGTGGCAAATGCTGTAGATAAGTCAAGGAGAGTGAGGATTGTAGTCTGCTATCCCAAACATAGAGAAGGTCATTGACTTCTTTCAGAAGAGCGGTTTCAGTACTGTGGCGAGGGCGATATGCAGACTGTACATTGCTAAAACGACTGTTTCAATTCAGATCAAATACAAATTGGGACAGAACAACTTTTTTTAGATCATTATGGTCAAGTGTTGGCTTCTTCAGCAGAGGTTTTACAATGGCAGTTTTGTAAAATGATGGGAATTCCCCAGATGAGAGAGACGTATTAATAACATCAGTTAGTGAAGTCAATAATGGATCCAAGAACTCTTGCAGAAGTGACGTCGGAATCGGATCCAGTTCACATGACATTGGTGCACTCTTCGTCACGATTTTACGTACTAAATCCATAGAGACAGGTTCAAATGATGCTAATTGGTTGCCGCCGAGGGTCTGCATCGCAACTGGTGATGACGAGTCAACTAAAATTGTGTTGTCAAGTTTGTCACGGAATAAATTTGCAAACAGTTCTAGAAGGTCGACTTGAGAGAAGTGGTGAACATTTGTTCCTTGATAGTAGCTTATTAGTAATCTCAAATAGCTTTTTTGCAGCTGGAACTTTCCGTGATCTTAGTACTGTAGTGGGCCAATTTCGCTGCATGGATTAGGTTTGTGACATTCTTCTTAGCGGCATCATATATCTGCTTATGAAAAGTAAGCATGGTGGAAAGCCAAAATCTCTAAGCTTTACGACGATCTCTTTTAGCAGTACGAAGATACTCCCGAACACTGCTATACCACGGAGAACACTTCTGCATTGTTACTTTGCACTTGGTCGCTGGGGCGTGTTTGTCGAGCAATGAACGCAGGCAGTTATCAAGTTGTTTTGCTGTAGTAGGCAAGCTAGTTGTTAGGTTTGCTTGGATGTCGTGCATTAGTTTGGTTCTGTTTATTATATTGTGTTATTCTTTCAAATCAAAAGCTAGACAGGAGGACCCAAAAGTATTGTAGCCAGAATAAGGTTTTAAAATTGGTGGCAGCAAAGTAGGATCTATACGAATCCCACAAAAATATCAGCAGTGGAAGACTGGCCAATACCCTAAACCCTAAAAGATATTAGAGCATGTTAGGGTCTCTGTTCCTTTTCTAGGCGTTTTGTTTATCATTTTGCTGATATTGCACGCCCTTTGCACAAACTAACCGAGTCTGGTCAAACTTTTGATTGGTCAGAATAATGCCAAATCGCATCTGAGAAAATAAAACACTCTCTGACAAGCGCGCCAATCATTTCTTACCCTAAACTGCGAGGTCTATTTATTTTAAACTATTATGCTACGAATGAAGGTATGGGTGCTGTTTTGTTACAAGAAGAAAATGGCGTTGAAAGCGTGACTACTTACTTTAGTGAAGATTCCAGTCGAGCAGAGAGAAAGTATTGTGTAACCGGACGAGAGCTACTAGCAATAGTATGTTCCGTTAAAAATTTCCATCACTAATTGTATGAACGTTTTTTCAAGGTCCGCAGTGACCATGGGGCTTTAAGATTGACCGATGGATTGAAGTTTTATCTTCTTATGATTTTAAAGTTGAACACCACCCAGGACGTGTTCACGGTAATGTCGAAAATCTTTATCGAAGACCATTCTTTGAGAATAGTTGTAATTTCTGTACAAGGGCAGAAGAGAGGTAGAGAATAGAGATGTTAGACCCATGATGATGAAAAGGATCGAAGTAGCCTCGACCGAACTTGCGAACGAGCAAATAAGGTGCAAAACTAGTAATTCAACGGACGAGCTACACTAACGAGGCATATACATTGTGCTTGACGTTCAGCAGCCACTAGAGCTAGTACATGCAACACAGTAGAACACAAGCCGTGTGAGAATGGAAGCGGCTGCCCTGAAATAGTGTAATCACCTGACCAAAGAAGTTATGGAAGAGCAAACAGAGTTTCAGAAGGCAAAGTGGGATTATGAGAGGGAGGAAAAAGAAAAGGAAAATAAAAGAAGGCCTTAAGAGACTGGATGAGAACAAGATTACTGTTAGGAACAAAATTATGAGGATAGGGTATCCTGAGGATCGAAATGATGGATTGAAATTAGTAGACAAAAGGAGCAAATGGAGTAAGAACCTTAAGGTTGGGTTAAAGTAGGTGAAACCCTAAAGGACCTTCACAGGGACCATTCCAGGATCGGAACGAAAAATATTTCACTCTTGCTAAAATAGTCTTTGTGTTGTATATGTGTTTGTCGAAGTTTTCAACTAAACATCTTGAAACCACTTACCATTACTTGTGCGATATTACTCCATAAACACTTTTGACCCCTTAAACCCATTTGGTTCCCACGTATCCCCTGGATATTAAGTCTATTGGATGCTTTAGCATAGGATTTCCCGTTTTATCATATAGTGGGGCTCAAAATGTTAAATTTCAGTTTTGTCTTATAGTGGCGCTTCTATATTAAATTCCAGTTTGACCACATTGTGGCGTTTCTGTTTGACCCCTTGTTGCGCATTTGATTCCCAAGTGGTTAATATTACTACTGGCGACATAGTGTATTTTTTATAATGGACGACATTTGTCATGCACATAATTTCTGCTCATACGCTCTTTAACCAAATGGACGTGTCACATTTTTGGCTATCATGCAAAGTTTGTATTTTAGAGCCATTGAGAAACTTAGTAGCATTTATATCGTCTTCCTGTTAATTATAATTATTTTCAGACTATACAGGGATTTAGCCTTGAACCATAGTTTTAAAACTTTTGTTTGTTATTCCAGTGTACGTCTTTTATTTTCGCAATTTTTTCACAATGTGAATAAGAGAGTACACCTTGCACAAACTATTTGTTGATTAATTTAATATATTTTATATTTTTAATGTATAATGTGTTCGAATGGACGATTTATCCTGTGCCAGTCCAAACTAATAATGGCTAGCTAAACAGTAAACTGATGCTATCTCGTAATATAACATCAATATCTAAAGTTACAGTTCTGTATAACAAATAACTTTAAAATAAAAAGTAGCATTTTAATGTATAGAACGATTTTGTTATTTATATGTGAATGCCATGCATTATCTAAAAGTGTTTAGTCCATGTAAAAGATATTTACATTTTCAGTAAGTTTTATTTGTTTTGGGTTACAAATATTCTTAACTTCTATGATTAAATTATAATCAGTGAGAAATATTTCAAGTAACTGACAAAGCAACTTCAAATTTTATGTCATTTTTAGAAGGAGCTTTAGAATTATTACCTTACTTTTCAATCTTTCTTACAATTGGTAAATGTGGCTGTAGTTTGATCCCACTGTGCCTAACACGTGTGCCTAGGTATACATACATTTTCAAATGTGCTCAAATATAATGTTTTATCTGACATTCATTTACAAAATGGGATCCGATAAAATTTAGGAACAGTCACATTCCTAAGAGAGCTAATATTTACCTCAAATCGCTTATTTATGTTTTGTCCAAGGAAAAAAAGCACTTAGTAGAAAATGCAAACTCGGAACTGTTTTCTTCTTGATGATCAATTGTCTTTTTGTACGCGTACGTTACTTTATGCACGGCAACATTAAATGTGCATTTTCATCACATCCACTAGATGTGAATCAGTTTTCCATATTGTACACTTTATGTTTTGAAAAGATGCGTACCATACAATTTTTCATGCAATAAAGCAATTTATATGCAATATAACTTCAGCAAATTATAATGTCAAGAACTGAAAAGGAATTCTCTGTGACTGGGCAAAGATAAGTACTGCATAGGCAGTGACTATCATAACTTTAATATTTACTGAAAAAGGTGGATGATTATAGAACCCGAACGACAAGCTAAATGCAATGTAAATTAAACCAGATTTTTAAAAAAAATATTGCATATTATTGATTTACTCTCCAACTTTAATCGTCAGCAAGTTCCTTTCGTAATACTTGTGTTTGATATACAATCATATGATTTGGATAACGTTAACTTGTACTTCACTGTGTCTTCTCTGGAACCCTATTCACATGATAAAGAATAGGAAACGATTATAATTACTGCATTATGATATATGTATATAATTGTCCTTGCTGTATGGGAGAATACCCCAAAAGTTGGAAAAAGATTAAATCATGTATAGCAAAATTGTTATAGTAATTATAATAGTCTATTTTGTTATTACTGTCATTATATATATATATATATATATATATATATATATATATATATATATATATATATATATATATATATATATATATATATATATATATATATAAATATATATATATATATATATATTTATATATATATCACACGCCAGGACGATCTAACATCCGATAGTCCCTATTCATCTACGCAAGCATAAACTTAAAAAATGTCAGAATTTAATAGTAAAGTCGACACCATATGTTATCATCCAGGTTTGTTATTCAACTAGAAAGAAATGATGCCTCTTATGATAGTAGAATGAAACACCGTAATGCACACTATACTTGCCTTTTAACTTGGAAGAAAAACAATTGTAAACAAAGGCATTGTTACATAATAGAATTATGGAAGTAAATTCTGCTTCCTTTAAAACTATAAGCTACTTACTGCTATTGAAGGAGTGTATGATCTTTCGGTTGATTCCATATATAGATACTGATGAAATCTGTCGAAGACCCGTATAAGTGAACTCATTTCTGAATATAATTCCATCGATATGGTCGTAGTCGATGTCGTAAGTGGCTAGTGCGTTTTGAATTGGAATTTCCTGATAGGTGTGATTATTTATGTCCATTTGATAAATCGCTCCGATGTAGTCCAAAATGAGAATAAAATTGTTAGGAAAGTAGTCTGTGAAAAGAAAATTGGAAGCAAACTACAGGAAGTATAACAAAAGCAAATTCGTATTTAGCTCTGCATAATTGTTTATATTCTTACCAGGAAAAGTAAGGATAGAAAATACAACATCACTTCTTGTTTCTAAATATATGTCAATAATGTATATAAAAAAGCTCATAAATGCGAAGCAGACATCCAAGAGTGCACTTTAATTCCAAATTTGTAAATGGTGCTATTTCGTCTGATTTCCGGGCATATTTATCACCATGTTGTATACATTACCACAATCTTCTGGAATAACGGAAGAAACAAATATTTTTTAAACAAAAAAAACTTGGACAATGCTTCATTTTAGCTTCTGACTGCACAACGAAAGGACAGGGATTACATTAACTGACGTTACTCTCTGCAATCTGTATGTTTCACTGTAAATATGGAGATTCGCTTACTAGTTTATTGGTGTATTTATGACATTCAAAGATTTTGTATCTGCATGACTTTCCAATAAAGTGTTATGTGAACACGCCATATTGTTTTGTATTGTTCTTTTATCTTTCCTTATCCTTACAATTTTGTTTCTGTTAAGTCTTTCCAAGTTTTGTTGACTTTCTTGGATATTTATAAGTCCTTAATTCATGCAGAATGAATCGATTCCCTGCTCTGAGAATAAACACAGATTATTTCTGAGTTTGGTGGGCATCTGGCCTAATAATTAGTAGATACAATCTACAGCCAGATCGTTTTAGCATCATACTAAGAAAATGGTTTCGATTAATAATATACTTCAAAAATTACGGAGTGGAAAGTAGGGTGGGTCCCGTTTCATCTAAAAATAATAAGGCAAGAGGTGAAGTTTAACCACAGCCGATGTTACCCTCTATGAGACCACCAACCAAATTTTGTTTAAGTCCATGAAAGCAAATATACGTTATTGAGGATATGAGAATAAATACGAGCACACAACACACTACATGTCACATAAGAATTGTAGGGCAAAAATGATGAAACGCGCTTTATCAAGTTTGAGAAAATTACGTCAACTTGCATCTGATTGAACATTGTTTTTGAGAATATTACCAGAATAAATAAAAATACATTGATCAAAAGTTCTATATATTTAAGTAGGACTTAAATGTTCCAAAACAGACTGTAAGGTTCGTGACGGCCGATTTGTGTATGTAAAAAGAAGGTAATATCCTTGCAGAGTGTATTTTCGGATTGTTTGGAATGTGGGATATTGTGTTAAGTGGGCTAGTGCATTTACTATCGTACATGAATACTGTATTATTGTCGATTCTAAGACCATCGTAATTCACAATACACATTCTATAAATTTTCGAATTCAATTGTGCATGGCAAAGACATCAGATAAATGTCTTAAAAGCAGAATGTTTCATTAATGTTATTTACTTCTTGAGTCGCTCAACCTTTCCTGGTGTTTCTGTCAAGCACTTTCCAGCAGATTTGAAAACATTGTTTTTCTGGACATAACATATTTGCTGTTAAACTCTTCAATACGACCATTTCACTGGGTTTTCTCCACATGTATACAGTGGATGCGTGGCGGCAATAGTATCAAATATTATAAATTAAAACGAGCAGCAAATTAAAAAAAATAAAGATTTTTGTATTATTGTTATCATATGGTTGTATGCATGACTTTATGACAATATATCTGTATATATGGATAGACGCATGGTAGCATGCATATATGTATAGATGGATGGATGGATCGATGGATGGATGGATCGATGAATGGATGGATGGATGGAAATATGAATGCATATACGGATGAATCTATGCTTATATTAATGTATGAAGGAATGAAAATATGTAGTATTTTGTACATATTCTATAGTGCTTTTAACTTTTCTTGCATTACTGTAGATTATATTTTTAGATCGAGCCATGAATAAACCTTTGACAATATTAAAACTAAAACTATATAACAATCCTCTTTATAGTTTTGGTAAAATCTTTCACTATATGATTAAATCAGATGGATTTTGTTGCGTCATCAAACGTAGTTTGTGTGGCGAACTACGTCGCATTTGAGAGGAATCATTTATTTAAAGTATCAACTGAAATTGCAAAAAAAACTGA
The DNA here is from genome assembly GCA_016746295.1 of Potamilus streckersoni. Taxonomy (NCBI): domain Eukaryota; kingdom Metazoa; phylum Mollusca; class Bivalvia; order Unionida; family Unionidae; genus Potamilus; species Potamilus streckersoni. The sequence goes on along the minus strand of JAEAOA010000363.1, from coordinate 1,698,554 downwards.
TATGTCGGTCAGGTGCAACGAAACCCTTCGAGAGCATTGGCATTCATTCAAAGAAAATGCCACTGTGATATTTTATGACTGTTAGCTCTTCGGCACATTCTGCACTCTACGTCAGAACGTTCAAGACTTTCCACGATGTTAGAACATCAGCCCATTAGTTATATACTTTTCATTTGGAACATTTTGTTCTTTTGGATCCGAACAATGACATGTACGATTGCTTTGGATTAGTTCCAAAGAACATTCCTATTATATTTCATTCTATATCTTAGAGAATTAAAATAAATATTACATTTTACAACGCTTGTTGGTTCTACTTCTTTCTATTATTTTGTTTAAAACCAGAAAGTCGTAAAATGAGAATATTATAGCAAAATATAAGAAATATTTAACTAATGTATATGAAGATGACATAATGAGTGTTATATTGATGGACAAGCATTGTTTGTTAGAATGTCATAAATACATTACAAAATGTGAATTGTAATGATTCTTACCAGATAATCCAGGTGAGGATAAATATCGATCGGATTGAGTAGTCATTGTGGATGTCCAAGTTAACGACGTAATATCTATTGAGAGGTAAAACAAATTAAAAGCAAGTGATAAAGCAAATATTAGCATCTGTAATATACAAATTACATTCATACTTACGTCGTTGAGGAAACTAAATAAGGCACGACATCTACAGATTACAGGTGCATTACTGCATTCATAACAAAATGTTTATAAATGCAATTCATTCATGTATTACTAACAAATGATTCTATTGTTTATATTCACACAATTAGATGTTGCAAAATGGATTAAAACGTTTGCATATGACATGTTGTTGGCTAGAATTAAATAGATTTGCTAAGAATAAATCTATTTTGTTTAAATAGATTTAAGCTGTATATTTTGCTTATTGTTTTGACATTAAGGTTATTGACTTTATGTCTTTTCTTTGCATTGGTCGACCACCCACCCACCCCCTATAACTTAGCAACTGTCAAACGGTTCATTTTCATTAACATTTGCCAGATTAAGGTCTGCCATCGTTACATATTTTCTTGACATTCCTTCGAGAACCGTCTCGTTAACTTTATCCGTCGCAAGGATCTTTTTCGATCTACTGTATAGTTTTCTAATATCAGATGTTGATGCTGTATAATCAAATCAAAGACGAAATAGATTTAGCTTTCGCAGTTTTATGTGAGAAATTCATTCGTCTAATTACTTCTGACACTATAAAGATATATGATATCGTTTGCATTTAATCTGCAGATAAGAAATAAAACTTAAATATAAGGAATTTTTTAAAATTGCTTCAGCATTCATTAAGGAGTCATTCAAACATGTACAAGATCAGACTTAAACTTGTCTTATAAACTAATTTAAAGAACCATAGTTTCAAGATGACGTTACTTATACGTACGATAATGACTGGAATTTTCCGTATACACACTTGGGTTCTTCGTAGCAATGTTGGATGAAGAAGGAGTAAAGAAAATCTCCTTCCTTTATATATTTCAAGAATTTTTGTCGGAAGGTCGGTTTTTTATAACATTTCTTGTGAAATTAAGTAATGTGTGTCATCTCATCGTCGATATCAAGGCAATTGTCGTACATGTTTAATGTTTCAAATATTTCCAAAATTATATTTATCTTTTGCACCGTCGGGCTTTTTATAAGTTATATATTGTCTTCATATTATTAGCAAAACGATCGTATTTCTTTTCGCGATATTTTTGTGCGAAAGGCATCTACGAAACTGTTAACAGCATAATGTTTCCCTTTATTTAATTAAATCTTTACGTAACAAACGTCCAACGAATAAAGTAAAAAATGATAACATCAAAATATGACATCAAACGCGTCGTTAGAAATAGCATATACTTTTGTAAAGGATATTGTACGGAAAGTACATGATGCATGTTGAACAAATAGTTGTTTGGCAATATATAGTAAATAAGAATGAACAAAGACTATCATTGTTTGCAATGTGATTCCAATGTTCGTGTGGAGCACTCCAGAGTTCACACAGTCTTTTAAAAGCTTTAGTATTAAACAATGTTTTGTGTTTCAAGGAAGTTTTGGTCTAATGTCGTTAATGTTAACTAGTAGTATACTAAGTTACAACCTTAAAGGATTGTAAGACATCAGCAATAAAGTAATTATAATTGTAGCTATAATATTTCAATTATATCATTTCTTTAGAATTATTGAACAAGCGCAGCCCAAAGGAATGAAGTGGAGACACCTATTGGTATGACGTCATGGATATATAAACGGACACAGTAAACAATATGCTCAGAGAACCTAATACATGTGCATGCAACTTTGAACATATTCCTTTATTTCTGGTAGTAATGTCCTTATCAGTGTTTGGTACATATTCCTTGGGTTGTAAGAGTCCTGAGGCATGTAGTACGGTGTGGGATTAGTTATGGTTTAATGACACGTATGCGAGAATCATGTGTTAAACACATAGTACAAAAAATGCTGAATCCTTGTATTGTAAATGTCTACACAGTATACACTTTCTAATGAAACAAGCTATCACGAGCAAGCGTGTTTAGATAGTCAGCCAAAAAACAGCTTCTTTTCTTTAACAAATCCCTCATCTGTACGTGGAAACAAATATTAGAAGGAAACTAAATTATCAAGAACAGCACTCACGTTTACGCAAATGGCGCACATATTGTCATCAAAAGCAGATCTTATGTTTAGCTACAAGGGGCTGGCTTTGACAATGATCCTTGTAATATTTGTTCGATGTCAACCAAGAGGAGCATCAATATAGGTACATTTACAAAGCGGTTGATATCATCCCCTTAACCATTTTAGAACTAGCTCTTGACAACACCCCGTAACCAATCAATGGGGACTGTTTAGCAAGCGAATTCAACCTTGCCGTGAATCCCGCTAGAAGTCATTTGTTTTCCACCGATTTCAAATGACCTCTTTACAAGTTAGGTTGTAAATTGGAAATTTCAACTCGTCCAGGCTATAAATAATTGTTCCCTAATTAATGCACGACCACAAATATAACAACTACACATTCACTGCTTCACACCTGCATGGTTTCTCCTTATTACCTTTCCTTAACATAACGCCATAATTTCACGCAGTGAAAATATGCAACTAACTCACTTAGAACAGGTAGCTATTTTACATGCACCACATAAGACTAGTTAAATCATGATTTTAAACTTCATTTCGCTAATAACCTTGCACCATATTTAGCACCATAGTAACATCATAAAGCGTCTCTAAATAACGGAACAGTCCCTTCTCAATTATTCGATTACACAATTTATATATATATATATATATATATATATATATATATATATATATATATATATATATATATATATATATATATATATATATATATATATATAGTTTAAATCAAGTGTCGGGTACATAAGCCACTTTTAACATTATTTCAATCATAAGTTGAATATGCATCTTTTACTGCAAGTTTACTAAGCCTAATTTATATCATTTTTTGGTGAAAATATGGGTATTTTCTTCGTAAGCTATACATTTAAGTTCCTTCTTGGCCAAAATCATGCTAGCAAGCAAAGTAAGCTAACATTTGTTGCAACTATGACAAACTATTTGAAAGGAATAGAGCTGAACAAAGCATGGTAATATTTAAGAGATATTTATAAATTATAATGCAGTAGTGTATCTTCAGTGACTCTAGACACGTGTCAATGAAACAGAGTCATTTAGCACTTGTGAGGGATTCTGGCGAGATTAATTTTCACCAAAATGAACCAATATATGAGTCAGAACAGTCTGAGAACTGTTCATATAATTCATTCATTTTTCATCGAATATATGACATACACGTAAAGCCGTATATATCACAAATATTGCCAAGCCTTTCCAAACAGTTTAAAAATTAAATATGATGCAATAGTCATGACACGTAAAAAGGAAGACTAACCATTTCCGCAGGTTCGACCATCAGACTGGAGAATCATTCCGTCAGGGCATGCGCACATTTTAGAACCACCGGGCAGGGGAAAACAAAAATGGCTACAGTTACTAATTCCATTGGAACACCCGTTGTTTTCTATAATATATATATATATATATATATATATATATATATATATATATATATATATATATATATATATATATATATATATATATATATATATATATATATATATATATATATATATATATATATGCATGCCATTATGAAAAGTATGTCATGTTCTTATTTCATTTAACGATCGTACATTTTATTTAATCAAGATTATTTATTTCAGAATGCATTATCCATACTTTTATCATTTTTAGTATTATATAATATATCATACATAACATTGTTGAAAAATGCTTTATAAAACAGAGCCACTAAAATATAGATATAGATAGTAACTTAAGGAAATTGCCTTCAAGTTAGCTGTGTTAATTTCTGTTTTAAAATTATAGTCTAACTGCTTGAACGAGAATGTCTCTGTTCGTCCGTATTATACGTCTACATTGATTTGTTTACACATAAATGAATTCAAATTCATGACATTAACAAACGTTGGCATGTATGTGACCTGTCCATTAAAAGCACGCACAAGTAGAACATCGCTAGCGTAAGGAAGTTTATAATAATGTAGGTAATTTCCAATCGGTTATGAAGAGTGCAGTGATTGTTCGAAAATGTTTAAAATAACAAATAATCGAGTAGTGCTACATCATCGACCAATACGTCATCCTCTGATAGAGAAGTAAAGAGTACATACAAAGACAATCATCAGCGCGTTTTCTATCTTTCTATGTTGTGTTACACACAAAGGAAAAAAGCATGCAATATTATAATGTTTAATTGGAATTATCAGTATCCACTTCAAAGAAACTACAGTTCTTTAAAATGGTTGATGTGGGAACTGAACTCTTAACATCTATCATATCGTATAACATGTTTCTACTTATTATTTTCTGCTCCTATATAAATCATGTGCTTGTAGTTACAATATTTACACTCTATGACAGTGACGGCCTCTTCCTTTTTCATAGTTATTAATTTGCCTGCTTGGAAATGTTCTGTTGCTCTAAAAGGTCTTCATAATACCTCCAAATTAGATCTATAGTTACTAAGTCCTTCATTTACAGACTCCTTATTTTGTTTTCCTTGTATCTTTTAACACATTACTGGCTATATCATGCCAATTGAATGTGAATTAAGTGGTCTTCACATGAATACAAATTAGGCATCCCACACAGATTGGCCTTGATAAATAACCGAATTAACCTCGACGAATAACCTGGATTGCACATCCGACTCAGTGAATTACAGATACTTCTTTAAAACTTGCAATAAAATTTTATTGATTTTATTTGCTACTTTTGATTGTGCACTCAAATTATCTGTCGTTTTATATCATTTTATAGTTATATTAGTAACTGATATAATAGCCCTAAAATTGGTTTTTCATATCTATATTTTTTAATCCTTGTACACGATTATATCTAACTCTAGTAATTGGCATTCATGGTTGGAAGTTGTATATATCATCATTAGTTAGATTTTGCCTACATGAACGGAATCGGATCTATCTATATATATAGATGCTTACGTATGTGTTGACCATTATTGATAACAATCTTAATAATAAGACTTAATGACGACCTAGGGCTAAAGTGACATTGGATGATGGGGTTTAGACTGTTCTGGAAGAATTTAGTAACTTCCTATTCGTTTTGCTAGGTCACATGAATAGGCAATTTCGAAATGAAATGAGTAGTAATATGTCAAATTGGATACATTCTGAAATATCGTCATATCTAAAGGTGTATATAAGGAGTAAAACGTGTAAATAAGGAGATTCATTCCTATTTTGATGTCATTCTTATTTATTGTGCTCATGTTGTAAATCAGAAGACATATATTATTAGAGAGGTAAAGCACTTGTTGGACTCTACAGTGGAAACAGAACGTGTTCATTATTTAGAATATAATAATGTTCTGAACTGTTGTGAGTTATTCAAATGCGTTCTGGACAACTACATTTCGATTTCAGCTTGCCCAGCACGTTACGAGTATTGAAATTTATAGGGAACTTTCCATTCTTTTACACTGTCATAGAACTTGATCAGGAGTAGGTTGGGTTTACTACATAATATTACAAGTTCCTTTTACATTTTCATTGATAGCTTTGATAAGTAAATTGTTAAGTTTTATAAAACTTGTCAGTTTTGCCTCTTTCTGTTACTTACTTTGTGACCATAGCAAATAAACCTTATTCAAAATAGTAAATGAAAAATATCAGATTTTAATCTACACAAAATCTTTATTATAAAGTATAAAAATGTACATCTTGAAGATTTTCACTTTAATTGCCATTTGTAAAAGACACGTGTTCATCTGCGCATTGATATAAATATATAATATCCACTTCCTTGATATTACTCACTTTGACATGACCTATGCAAAAGTAAACCCATACGGTCCGGTGTAAGATTTAGACAGATCGAGGCCTAATAATGGGAAGCAGTAGAGGAATTATTTGATATAAAATAAATTTGCGGCAGCTCTTCAGACTGAGTTCAGACTTTGGGGCCCTAAAGTCTAGCTTGTCTAGCTTATGCCTAAATCCGGTACTGCCAGTACCTTTAAAAGCGATCTTCGATTTAGTATGACCTTAAATATTTAATAATGGTTTTCTTGTTTGTTTTCTGTTTTTTTATAAAACATTCAAACCAACTTGATCGCTTCTTTATACTTTGTACAGAGCAAGCCTTAATCGAAACCAAGTAAGAGCTGATAAGAATTGGTGATTTCACTAGTTGTAAAATCCGTCAGAAAAACAGTAAAAACATAACGGCTTTATTTTTTGACACTTCTTGACTCCATCATGCATTAGAATATATATATATATATATATATATATATATATATATATATATATATATATATATATATATATATATATATATATATATATACATACGTACGTACGTACGTACGTACGTACGTACATACATACATACATACATACATACATACATACATACATACATACATACATACATACATACATACATACATACATACATACATACATACATACATACATACATACATACATACATACATACATACATACATACATACATGAACATTGGAGCAGAGCATTATAAGTAAAATGCATCTTCTTGAAAGGTTAAAAAAATCAAATACCTGAGTTTCACTTCTTGCATGACTTTATGTTTGAGATGATGATTTTTTTTATAAACTCAATGTGAGTGATTGCTAGAATTGGACAATATGTACCTAGAGCTGCAGTTCCATTACTGTAGACACATATGTCCATTATGTAGTCGAACGCAGAGGGACCAACAGAGGACAGCCCATTTCCATCCTTTCCTATTCTCATCACAGACCTAACACATAAATAATTACGCTTATTGTAACAATGATAAAGAGTTGGACATTAAAGGTGAATTATAAGTATGATAATACTAATCTCAGCAAGGAAATAGCTGTACCTTCCGTTTTTCTGTTTATCCATTATTCCGACTCACAGCCTGCCCATAACTCCTTTTACGCTCCAAAACCAATGTATGGAATTTCACTAGACTACGTTCATAATTTGCACTTTTATTCCAGTAACATAAACGGTCATAATGATCTTAACAATCGTTTGTATTATTACTTGAAAATGATCAAAGACCAGCTATATATATATATATATATATATATATATATATAAATATATATATATATATATATATATATATATATATATATATATATATATATACTGTCATTGCAGTGACAACATTGATTTAATTGAATAATTTTGACCCACAGAAGCAATACATTCATAACAGGGGGACCCATGCCAATTAGTTTGGGATATGACATATCTGATCTCGGAAACAAGAAGTGGTTGATTATGCAGAAGTATGCGTGTACAATGTGTAGTGGAACTGTCTTTTTTTGTATATGTTGAATTGTTATTCATTCAGAACAAGAATATGAAATGGAAATATAAAAATGTTGAAAGATGTGGGTAATTTCCAATTGCTATAACTTCTTTTCCTTGTCTTGCACGCTTTATTAAACTGCTAATTTTTTACCGTCAATCTACATATTCGCTACCCATATAATAGTTCTTCGCATAACATTAATTTCATAATCATGTCAAATTTTATTAGGACATTTAAATTTAGAACGGTTGGGGTTTATATTGTATACTAGGTTAATAATTTTGCCAAGTATTTATTGTTTTCTACACAAAGACATCTGGAAAATATCAACATATGGCATTACCGACTTGGTCCCCAGTTTGTAAAGTACAGGTAGGATTGGTACAGAGCACTGCTATATGGTGTTACGTCCATTGGTAGTGTGTTGTAAATAGTTCGACGGTTATAACCATCCAAATTAACTCTTTGTATTGTGCCAGCATCACACCAGTAGATGACACCCTCTGAAATAATTATATAGCATTGATGTGCATGAATATTTAACCACAATATTTTTTAAGCATGTTGTATAGGGTCAGATGATTAAGCACGCATAGTAACATAGATAAAATTTGTATTACTATCCAGATTGTTATTTTAGTCATCGCATTACGTACCACTGTTGGTTAGTTTTGCTGTGACTAAAGGATGACTTGTTTCCACAGATCCTGTTCTTAGTTTCGCTTATATCTTAAAGTCGTCCTTGATATTAAATAATTTAGGAAATTAACAATTACGTAAATTGAGGGAACAAAAGAAGCCTATCCAATCATCTTTTATATAAGTGTGAACCAAACTTCGTATTGTTGTTTTTCTTTGGGGATTGACTTAAATAATCAACATATGCCATTGTGAAGAAAACTAAATAAATGAATATGGTTATCACAAATATTGATCAAATGAATTGAACAAAAACATGTAACGAATTTGAACGAATATGTAGTATATGATAATTAAAATTCAGTTTACACTAACAAAGAAAACAATTAATTATATTTGCAATATTTACTTTTTTAAACCTTGATTTAAGCCTCTGTGTCCATTATAATATCTCATGAGTTATGATCTTCCTTAGCAAGAGAGTTATAAATAAGTGTGCTAGATTATATATCTACTTACATTGTTAGTAGGATTTAATGCAGTTTAGCTCTTTGTCGAATCATTACATTAGTCATGAAACAAAAGGTTTTGAAAAAGCAATTTGAAAGCTGATTAAACATTTACATATGTATTTATTTATATAAATGGTGACATATTAATCCACATACATATTTGGTACGGCATTCGTAAAATAACGAGTCAATAAGATTGGATTTAATTATAATGGATTTAAATTTGAAAGAGTTAATTCAATCAAAATTGAATGAGTGGATAGAAGAGTCCTTTCCTGAGCTGCTTCAAATTTCTTGTTCCACAATTATCACTTAATTTGTTCGAACAAACTAAACGTAACAAAAAGGAAAACAACCAAGCAAAAGGCAGATTAAGTCTTGGTTAAAAAAATACAAAACAAACAATATACAAATTACAAAAACAAGCAATATACACATTACAAAAATGAACAATATACACATTACAAAAACAAACAATATACACATTACGAAAACAAACAAAATACATATTACAAAAACAAACAATATACACATTAAGAAAACAAACAATATACACATTACAAAAACAAACAATATACACATTAGAAAAACCAAACAATATACACATTACAAAAGCAAGATAGAAACAAATTTCATCAGATGGGATATTGTACTCACTTTTAATGTCAGAGCTGGTGGACATTATTGTATATAACATAATGTGACAATATATACAACTCCATTTGGATGGCGTATATGTTTTCTCGAAATATAGCCAACAAGAAAATAAAAACATAAAAGAAGATGGACGTTAAAGAAAATCGTTCATGAGCGAAAAACAATTGATGAATTGGGATTTAATCTAGTTATTTTGATTACTTATAATTGCTTGTCGTCGGTCGGTGGTTCTTTCCGGGGATTTCCCGGTTTCTTCCTTCACCATTAATACTGGCTGCCATGTATCGTGCGCTGAAAAATGGCGTTAAGCACCAAAACAACAACAACAACTTATAATTGCCTGTTATTTCTGTCAATATTGGAAAAAAATTCATAGTGATTATACCAATTTTAAAAAGTACATAATCTGGAAAATGTTTATTTTGCTTTAATTATATGATAATATCAATGTTATAGTTGAATTCGAAATTAAATCAGTGCTTGTTTCAATTTTATCTGCATATAATGTATTATTTTATGTGTTTCTTTCTTTGCTTGTTTCTTCCTTTTTTCTTGTTGATGTTTTATTCCATTTTTGTTTTATTCTTCATTTCGTTTTTGTTTATTCTTCATTTCGTTTTTGTTTATTTATAGAATGTCTATTATATTTAATGAAATATAGCGACAAAACCTCCATTCCGTACGAAAACGAGTTACTTTTTAAATTTAGATACTTTATGTGTGAACTGAGCTTCTGTAAAATGTTTTTCTCTTCAACTATTCTTTATATTACATTAGTTTGGATATTTACCATTTATTTCCTTTTTTATTCTTGTATCCGTTACAATACCTAATCAGATATCTCTATTCTCCAAGTAGTCATTGCTTTTTAGCACACTTAGAGACTTCCAATTTCATTGAATTTCTAAACTAGCTGATAATATACCCCCACAAACGATATATGTTGTCCTTCCTAGCTGTACGTAGCAAACTCTTTATATGCATTCTCTATTAACAGCTCTGTGATAATCGAGGATGTTAACTAAAGCATGTTTTTAATCACATTGATGTTAATTCATGATTATTTTCTCTAAATGCTGTCTTAACTTTCTTAACCATATGTAATAATGTAATAATGTAATAATGTATTGGGACAATACACTTATAATACTGGACTATATATCATTTCCAACTTGTGTTTGTATTGAGAAAAAATAAATTGAAGAGGACATAAAAATGATATTGGTAATTGAGAGGTGAATGTAATGATGCATGTTAAATGGTATTCATTAGTTTGTGTGTATCACTTGCCATACGTTTACAAAATGACTATGTTTCAATGAGAGCATTTCTGCAAATGGATTTTACTGATAATTTTACTTAATTCTTCAGGGTATTTACTTTATTTAATGTGTCTTATCAGATCAGTTGTAGAAGTTTTGATAATAAAACATTTCAAACGCATAATACATATTCGTTATGATAGCCTTACGCGACCCGTTATGTAGTGATGTTTCATTGTTTCACTGGTTTGTTCGTTTTGTTTGATAACATAGTTTCTACACTGTCGTTTTGCTTCTATTCTTGCCTTGTTTCAGCGTTTCTGAGTGGAGCTTTAAGAAATTTGTATACGTTTTCACCAGTGCCATCTTACCAACATTGTAGGCCCTGGGCACATAAATGCAGTGGGCACCCTACCGGCCCTACTATTCATTAACAATATGGGCAGCATGATGCCACTAGATGCGTGTTGCCCTGGGCAACGGCCCAGTGTGCCCATGCCTTAAGACTGGTTTTTACCTTTTTATAACATTGAACTCGACGCTGATGTCTTATGTTTTGTGAAGTTCTCTTCTTTGTTGACATACCATAGTTAACAACCTCTTCATGTTTGCTTTAACTTAATAGGTTGTTAAATGTATCATAAACAGTATGTATTCCTATATGCCATGAAAAATACACATCTCATAAGGTTACCTCTTAGTAAATATTCCAAATAAAACATATCCTTAGTGTTCATCAATTGTTATCACTGAGTTGATTTCTTAGGCCGACGTGTATAGCCAGTATACGATTGTTACAGCATAAAACATTATAGGTGATGTTAATATCGCATCAGCTGTATATATATTCCAAAGTCCTAGTGTAAGTTTTAGGTTGTTGTATGGCCCTTGTCAAGTTAGTATCCATCAGTTCAGTTTAGATCTTACCTGTCATTTTAAAACTTTTGCAAATTAATCTTTTTTGTTTTAAATATATTCAATGCATACTTATTGTGTCACTAGTTTAAAAATATTTGACAATGAGAGTAAAAGGCTTCGTACCTGATAAATCTGAACTATATAATGATTTGCTAACCCTTGTATGCTAGAATCAGTTGATCGGATAAACTGTATTCAAATGCAGCCATCCCAACTGCCCAGTATAAGTGACTGGGTCAAACGTTCATAAAACAGTATGTAGTAATGTATCACCAGTATGTGCTAATATATCAACATTATGTATTAATGTATCACCAATATGTACTAATGTATCACCAATATGTACTAATGCATCACCACTATGTATTAATGTATCAATAATTTGTACTAATGTATCACCAATATGTACTAATGTTAGACCAGTAAGTACTAATGAATTACCAATATGTACTAATGTAACACCAATATGTACTAATGTATCGCCAATATGTACTAATGTATCACCAGTATGTACTAATGCATCACCACTATGTATTAATGTATCAATAATTTGTACTAATGTATCACCAATATGTACTAATGTTAGACCAGTAAGTACTAATGAATTACCAATATGTACTAATGTAACACCAATATGTACTAATGTATCGCCAATATGTACTAATGTATCACCAGTATGTACTAATGTATCACCAATATGTATTAATGTATCACCAGTATGTACTAATGCATCACCAGTATGTGCTAATATATCACCAGTATCAAACTTTAATATTTAATTGTAATACTTTGTGTGTAAAATTGTGATTTTCCGTTCAGAATATTTTATTTCATTAAATTAATTTGCTATCTAAAAGTGGCTAAGTTATTTAATTTAATATAGTAAACGAGTTTGCGTAAAGATGTGTAAAGTGAAATTATTTTGGTTCATTTCATTTTTTTATTTCGTTTCTAAATGTGTATCTTTTGCTGTTATTTTTGCATACTAATCTTTCTTTTTAAATCTGGAGACATGTATAGATTACCTCAATACGGTTATGCGCATTAATAAGATTACGGCGTTAGCGCCGCTTCAATTTTTTTTGATAATATTGTTTTTCGCGCAGTTATTTGTGATTTGTGGCTACAAATTATGCCCGTACTTTATCGCAGACTAGATGGCGGTAGGTGCTATTTTTCTTGGGTGGATGTTTGCGGGGAAAGTCTTTTTTTTTATTTGGTCTCACTGTATTAACATGGCGAATTTTATTTTGATGGCGGATGTTAATTTAGTACAGTTTGAGTATTGACTTTTATATAAAAATGTAAATCCATGGCGTTACTGGTTTTTATCGAAGTGCTCCTAATTAGTCGCTTCACTGAATCAAACAAACGTACAACACTATATACGTTTCATTAGTTGTCAAAGCAAGCAGTGTATCTTGAATATGATCATCTCTTCGGAGGATTACGGCTAAAAGCAGTTACCAATGATAAACAATGATACCCAGAAACGAGTAGCAAGAATTCAAAACATAACGTATAAAAATAAGACAATAGTTTGCACAAAAGATGAGGGTTGAGGGTAATATTGTTGAAAGAATTAACCGTTTATATCCAAAGCCAGTCCACTTGGAAGTGAAAGTGCTGTATCCACAATGATGTTTCGGTTTGTTCCACTGTAGCTGGATTTCTCAATTTTAGCAGGGCTAGCACGATCAATCCAGATGATGGTACTAAAAATAAAAGAGAAAAAAATGTAGGTGCAGGTGATTTATGTAGGAGACAATGAACTATTGTAGAGTCAGTGAACCCGGTAAATTGTTGGGACATAAAAACAGAATAATAAGTGTGTTTGGATCCGCAAATATTTTTTAATGATTCATGCTTCCATTATTAAATTCACAAACTGTATTATATGTACTGTATACTATGTCAAATTGTTTGTTTTATTGATATTCAGTACACTATTTCTTACTGTTAAATGTCATTTAAACATTTGGTGTGAAGTTATACCGTTATGTGCAAGACACGAGAGGAAATATCATCAATAATAAAAGTCATGAACAAATGACTTCAAAGCATTTACAATATGTATTACATTATAATTATTAAAAGAATAATGTTGTAGCAACTTTCAAATATATGATAAGTCACCAAACATCATTGAGATGTGTTCCTGCATGTATCTCCATTCATCTGCAAAGCTTGACCTATCTATCCATCCATCCATCCATCCATCCATCCATCCATCCATCCATCCATCCATCCATCCATCCATCCATCCATCCATCCATCCATCCATCTATCTATCTATCTATCTATCTATCTATCTATCTATCTATCTATCTATCTATCTATCTATCTATCTATCTCTCTATTTAATGTAAGGAGCTGTTTGTCCTGATGCAGTTCTCGTTAGTTGTCTTTATATCAATTAGGAAGATTACATTCATAATTAACCGTGTCACAACATCAAAGTGTCATACAGAGACGCATGTGTAACATGAGGCATTTTGTGACCTCCACCCTTTTCTGAAAGCCGTTTGCAATTACTTTAATGAGCTTGCAATTAACACGATATTAATGGAACTGCGTATACACACAGTATTAACCATTACACGATATTGGTAGTATCATCGGTATTGCATATTAACACAGTATTATGCAAGACACATTATTGTCAATATCAATGTTAGCGAATATAAATATAGTATTAACCTTCTCACCTTATTGTCTATATCAGTGGTACTACACATAAACAAAGTATTACTCAACACACAGTATTGTCAGTATCAATACTACTGAAAATAAGCACAATACTAGCCATGACACAATATTGTAAATAGCAATGGTAATGCATATAAACAGTATTAACAATGGCATAATATTGTCAGTATCATTGATACTGTATATAAACACGGTATTAACAAAACACGATATTGTTAGATTCTGTCCTACTGCCTATTAGCTCAGTACTTACCAAGACTTTAAAAGGTACAGCGAGTGACTATATCTGTTTTACAATTCATAAACAGGAAATCCATGCAAACCAAATGTTAAATTTAACTTTTCATGATATATGAATATTTTTGAAATATAACAATCGTAATGTTGTCCAGTTATGTAGTATAATACAAATAATGCTTTGCTTTTTAAATCTTTATAACGAGAGATCGGATTTGGTGGTTCATACAAATATTAAATAGAAACATAATAAAAGAAATGAATGGATGTTAATGCCGTATTACCAGGTCAAGCATCAATCTTTAAAACAGACGACAAACACGCAGTTATGAATAGGTAGTCATGGCAATCGTTATACTTTAAGGAAGAAGGGACGCTTCATACCCATTTATTGGATCTGTCACGATGTATCGTGGAAAACTCAAGTTGCTGCTTATGACTGTCTTATGTGAATAATCCTTTAGGCTGATCACACCAATGACGCGATTCCCCGCGTCTGCATAAAACAAAAGTCTGGATATTGCGTCAACTGCCATTCCATAAGGCAAAGCAGCTGCAAAATGAAAATACATGGTGGTCATAAATAATTTTAAGTGATTATTTCAGATAGATTTTACTAAATCAGTTAAATACAGTTAACCCGCGTATGTATGGATACAAAAAATGGATACAAAAAGATATGCTGACAAAACCTTTCTCTAAATAAAGTAATTTTCTTGATCTTAACAGTATTTATATTTATTTTCATTTTAATAAGTGTCCATTATTAGCAGGTGTACACTCTAAACCGTATTCATTATTTTGATATGTGTATTCTAAACAGGCATTTGTACGTCGAACTGCGATGCCGGTTTTGTTTCTATGATGTCTTCGTTCTGATCCACTTACCTTAATGTCGGCGGCGTTAGTGTACTATCAAACTATTTAAGTACAGTATTAGTTGTCAAGTGAAATATAAAATCTGTGAAATATGATGTAGAAATAAACATTTATGAACCCTTCTCAAAACAGTTAAAGCAAAACTTAAAGTGAACGACCAAACACCACAGTAAATAAAAAATGCAATAGTATCCGTTATTGAGGCAAAGAAAGCAATGATCGTATAATATGTACATTTACCATTGGCACAATATGGTCTTAAAATAAATAACAGAAAAAAACAAAACTAACAGTTTTAGTAAATGACTGGGGACTCTAAATGCCTGTATTATCCTCACAAAATTTCCAAAGCGTATTTTTTATTTATTTTGGAAGATGACTTGTATGTAGTTTATAGCAGCATATAAAGGTCTTTAAAAATACGTTGAAACTTTAAATTTAAGCTTGCGATGAGGTATATAATGGGAAAGGTGTGAAAAATGTAGCTGTCTGATTAGTATTTATGCAAATTAAACTATACCAGCAATCATAAAACAACTTGTATCAGTGCTTCGACATAATTTGCTGTTTTATTCAGTTACGTGAGGAAAATGACAAGATTCCATTTTCTCATAGGCATACTATATTTTTTTAGTACATTATTAAACCATATCAGATATAACAAAACGTGATATAATTGGGAATATATTAATCTGCCAAACCTTCATTTTCTTCCTGTTTACCACTTATAGCAATATTTATTTGATTATTTGAAGTACATCATGCATAACAGACATTGAACATCGCAACATTAGGGATCATGTTCGGGGTGGGGTTGGGCGGAGGGAGGCCAGAGGAAAACTGCTTGGGATCTTTACACAAAACTCACTATTGCGTTGATCATGATATTCGAAATTGATAAACAAAACTTTCCTAAACCTTAAATATTGATACAAATGTACTCATATAACGTTTAACAAAAGGAAACTAAATAGATCATGTAGGGCATTAATTCCTCCAAATCAAAATTCTTCAGCATCATCTGGTGATTACATAATTTTGTTTATCAATAAACATGGAGCAATCTCTTAGGTTAATACCTGGTATTCTTTTTCATAAGACAAAATTGTGACATTTAAGTAGTTAAACACTATAATGACGTTGTTACGGTAGCGGAGGATGAGCGAAAGAGCCCACCGGAGCAAAATATACGGATATTAATGTCATCTAGTTTAGTTCTATATTGCTTACTTTAAGCCTCGAGAACAATTTTAGATACAATAAGAAAGGATCCCTAATAAAGTGTGCCCAAAGGTACCTGCAGGTACTTTTTTGCGGGGGAGGGGGGAACACAATTTGTCGGCACGCAATATCTATACATGACAGCGGATATATTTGGTGGAGGATGAACATGGGAAAACGCAACGAAGAAACGCTGAGCCACGTGTGGATACATCCAAGATTTATAACCTACCCTCGTTGGCCAAAACTTACTCGAATTCATCTAAACAGAGGTGATCTGTAATGGCAAATGCCTTTGACTACAAAGCCAGGAAAGAATCTGAGGCTCAAAAGGGTATCATCTACTTGAATACGTCATATTTTATGATTGTTTTCAATATCCGATACAATTCAATATCCAATAAAAGCCAATATCCGATACAATTCAATATCCGATACAAGCCAATATCCGATGAAATTCAATATCCGATACAATTCAATATCCGATGCAATTCAAGAATATAATACACAAGCAGCTCTTAATCTTTATGCATACATGACCAATTTTTGATATATCATTTTTTCATTTATATCATTTATATTTATATCATTTATATATCATTTTTTCTGGTGGCATTCCTATCTACGTTCATTTCTTAATGCACATTCATGAATGGTATCAGTGTAAAGAAATGGGATATTTTCTGGTAAATTTGAACCTGACAGCCTATGTTCTCCTCTTTTCGGCCAAATTTATCAATCCTCCTTAGCCAACTTCTTGTCGGTGGCTGGGAATATTTTTCTAGTATATGGTATTGTACGAGAGAGAGAGAGAGAGAGAGAGAGAGAGAGAGAGAGAGAGAGAGAGAGAGAGAGAGAGAGAGAGAGAGAGAGGGTCCACAATCGATGTTTTTCAAGTGGGGAGAGATTACGGGTCAAGGAAGTTTTTTATTCAACAAATATGTCTACAAAGTTTTTTTTGTAATTATTTATCATCAAAGAATACATCATTTATTATTTTCTGGCAACTCTGACAGGATCCTGTTACACCTGCCAGTCCTAAATGTAAACATAAATCAACTTTTTGAGTTAAAACGAAAATCGATGTCAGAGTTAATAAACCACGCTTAGCATAAATGTACAAGTGATTGAAACAATGCTGCAAAACTAAAAGCCTGATATAGGCATAAAATTATTGAATATTATTGATAATGTATGCAAATGTATAATGTCAGATGTCTCGTCTACAGTAATCAACATGAAACTGGCTTTTTAACTTTATTGTCTATAAATAGGTGCCATAGAGGATATAATTATCTCAGTCTTTTATGGTCGCTTTTTTTATTAAAATATGTCGTGGAAAAGAGATAGAGACCTCTTTTTATCTGTAGGAGCTTTATCTGCATCTGGTTTCGGGCCAAAGTAGAGTCTATTTAAACTTGTTCGTTCAACAAATAATACAATTTACCTAGGCTACGATGTGAAAATTTGAAAGAGACTTACATTATTGCGACTTAAATCCATCATAATCCTAAATGTTGCATCACAGGTCCAAAATTACAGAATGTTTCGAAAAGAAATTCGAGAATTTTGCATGTGATAATGTAAGATTAATATTGGTCTATCATAATCATTAATCAAGCATGTGTTTGTATGTTACTATGTTAATATTTTCGTCGAAAAGTTAATGAATACATGAAATTTGTAATTTCAGTCAATAATTTAAGTAAATAATTCATCTTAAATTATAACTAAACATCCAAAGATGATTACATAGGGTGTGTTACAAAAATAGGAAATCAGAAAGACCATGGGTTTTTCTCCGGGGAAGAAAACAATATCTTGAACTCAAAAACAAAATTGACATAGTTTTAAGAGCATGGAATTGATTTGATTGTCAGAAACTCATAACTGCAATTACTTATATAGGTCAAGTATACAATAAACATTTAATATAATAGCACCATTTAAATCACATTTTGTAAAAGGTACCACGAATGATTAGGGATGTATGTAGTAATCCATCTCCAGAAAACGAAAACTCAATTATTAATAAAATCGTTACTGGCTCTGATATTCATTTGCAAATTATTTGTTTGTTTCCCAAATATCAATTTCAGCATGGCTTGAAATTAATACTAGCGTAGTAAATATGGTTATCAAAGAGACAAAAATAAATCTATTAGTTAGCTTTTATTCATATGGTCATTTCAAACCCGTTATGTATGTATGTATGTATGTATGTATGTATGTATGTATGTATGTATGTATGTATGTATGTATGTATGTGTGTGTTTGTGTGTTTGTGCGTGCGTGCGTGCGTGCGTGCGTGCGTGCGTGCGTGCGTGCGTGCGTGCGTGCGTGCGTGCATGCATGCATGCATGCATGCATGCATGCATGCATGCATGCATGCATGCATGCATGCATGCATGCATGCATGCATGCTTGTATGTATGTATGTATGTATGTATGTATGTATGTATGTATGTTGTATGTAGATTCCGTTGTGGTCGTTATGAATAGGGTATACCACAGTAGTGAAGCAAGTAGACAACTAAGTGATGATAGGTTCTACCAAAAACTAGACCATGATCCAAAACCGGAATATGCAAAATCGATCACTAATGTTATTGACGAGGCTTACCAAATCGGGCACATAGACCACCAGCAAACGAGAAACTACTTAAGCCCAGAAAACCCAAGGGCAGGCAGATTTTATCTCCTACCTAAAATCTAGAAACAAGGAAACCTTGGTAGACCTATAAAAACAGGTAGAGGTCATCCCACAAAAAGATATCAGGATATTTGGATTATGTTATTTGACCACATGTCCAAAAATTATCATCATATCTTCGGGACACGACAGCTTACCTAATAAATAGCAAAGCAAGCAAACCATTACTGCCAAATACATTACTCGTTTCCTTAGACGTGACATTTTTGTATACCAAAAGTACCGCACAAGGAAGGGACAGAGGAGTGATGAGAAGGATGGGAAACAAGAACTGTAGATAATCCACACACATACTTCCTAGTCCAACACCTCGAGCTTGTCTTAAAACTCAGTAACTTTGAATTTAACGAAGAAAACTTACCTCTAAATAAATGAAACCGCAATAAGCACACAAATGGCTCTCCTTCGTTTGATAATATTTTATGGGAAAACTTTAGGGTCAACTTTTAGCATCGGTTGAACTTAAACTGTATCAGTGAGTACGCTTTATAGATGATATAGAAATGAAGTGGCAACATGGACAGCAAAGACAACCATGCATAAATGAAGTTATTTGTTTGGTTTTTTTTTTGCAGCCAGCACAATTTCTTTTCAATAATTCTCTAACTTTGCTTAATAGCTCATAATTATTACAATGTCAATGAAATATCTGTGATATAATTTGCGCTTACATAAATTTACATAAAACAAAAGATGTCGTTACGGCTCGTCGATTTCTAGGTCAATATAAATATTTTCAAGCACCCGCAACTAGTTGAAATAAACCAGTTGAAACATAATACATTTGAAGTTTTAATACCTGTAGAAACAGCCATTTAAAGTTTTGCAAACACCACAATTTTTGTATTTTACTTGTATGTCTTGTCTACATTTTGTATTTGCTTTTGAAAAAAGTCTCATTAACAGTTAAAAGCGCATAGGCTAGTTCGATACTAGTTTTGCACTGCTCGTTGTCTGCTTATTGTGTGTATAAATATATATATATATATATATATATATATATATATATATATATATATATATATATATATATATATATATATGTGTGTATATATATATATATATATATATATATATATATATATATATATATATATATATATATATATATATATATATATATATATATATATATATATTGGTACCCAGTGTTGGTGTTGAACCTGGAGGCCATATCATAATACCTGTTAAAGGCCTGTAAAGAAGGTACATGAACGCATCTAAGTTTATATAACCTGAGGTGTAACTTCGAACAACAAAACATCTTTATAAAGATTTCATCTAATGGCTAATGGGGTGATAAAAACGTGCATTTTTGTCTTTTAAACATCATAAGAAACTTACTGATATTGAACGAATGTATCCTCGTTTGGTTGGTTCCATGCATTGATGTAGCTGAAATCTTCGGAAAGCTCGTGTTGGTAAACTCATTACGGAATATGACATCATCAATCGGGTCGTAATCAGTATCATAGGTGGTGACCGGATTTTTAGTCGAAATGTTTACATAGCTGTGATTTTTTGTTTCCATTCGATAAATATTACCGTAGTAGTCCACAATAAGAAGACATTCTTGGGGAAAGTTATCTGCTAAAATAACAAGAAACGTAAAATTTAAAAAAAAAAGTCTTTTAGCAACAACGCTCAGTGTGTTTTAAAATTTCCTTGGTAGTAATGAAAAGTGATTTTAGCGTATTTACCATGTAAACTATTCATGATATATTATCCTTAGGAACACATCTTCCATATCATACATTTGTATTCACAGAAAATCATGAACTTTGATCAAATAATGAACCACAATCCATCCTATCATAAATTCGACGTTATGGTTTCTTAAAAAGTATGAAATGTCAAGACTGGTAAGGTAAATTAATGAATTGGTAATTCACGACTGACATTAGCATGAAACGGCTTAGTTGACAAATTAGAATTAAAGACGAGGAACGAAGAAGAAAACAAACTTCAAAACAGATATATCTTTAAATTACGGATTGTATATGACAGCCATAAGTATTCTGATGACATGTCCAGTTCCTTTTAAAGCCTTTTAAAAAATCCATTTGGTGTATAATTAATAAATTATTGCGGTATACATCTCATAAGCAATGCATATGTAATATAATTTGTTTATGTCCAATACCAGAACATTATTACATTTTAATATCCGTTGTCATGGGCGATAGTAAATCCTAGAATGTAAAGGCCACTAAGTTAAACAACTATATGAACAGCGAGGAAGTCAACTTATTGGTTACGATGTTAAATATGTTTCATCCCTACGTACTCTCTTGGTAATCTTGCGTAAGTAATCGATGGAGTAATAGTATTTTTAATTTCTTTTCGATGTGGAAAAAAGTTAGGTTGAGCGATCTTGTTGTGGTCAAACTCATAATATCATATTGCCACGTCATGGCTCCCCTTGCAGAATCTCCTCTTTTTATTTGATGTTGTATTTTTCATTACATCACGGGTTTCCTCTTGTCGTATATATATATATATATATATATATATATATATATATATATATATATATATATATATATATATATATATATATATATATATATATATCCATCAGGCTAAGCAAATATAGACAAATAAATTTAATTCGATCTCGTTCAATTTATATTCAATTTAATTCGAAATCCCTTTATTTGTTTGTTCTTTTGTTGTGTGGCTTTATTTGCTGTCAGCAAAACTATAAGCTGTCTCCTTGTTTGGGATCTCATTTATTTTGTCAGAATAGTTACGTACTGTCCTCCTAGCTTGATAGGACAGCTTTATTGATCTCAGAATATGCTATTCATTCAAATTACATTACACTAAAGACGACTATGTTAGTTTAAAGTATAGGCATCACACCAAATCTCAGCAACAAAAGTCATTAAAATCTACAAATGATGGTGATTCCTCTGAATAAAGAGCGGAGTTACAAAACGTTCAAAAATCCTTTGATGAGAGGAGACCATAACCAGACGTACTCATTCTGTGCTCGTATTGTTAAGTATGTTAACGATTGATGAGTGTAATTCGAGTAAGCGCATCGTCTTTCAAATTGAAAACTATAGGTTCACGAACGGCTGCATTCAGAAACATATTTAGTATGTCATTCAAATTTTAGCTACGTCCTAGAAGACAAATATACATAAAGGCGCTGTTTATATGCGCCACACCATTAAATTAGTTAATAGGACGTAAGAGAAGTGGTCTTAACCTTATGGTGGTCATATTTAAAAGAAGTACTTGACTTTCGTTTATATACTTGAACCAGAGATGACACCGCATTTTGGGATATGTAATGCTTCTGATTTAGTCCTATTGAGATGTTTCATCCATTATATTTTCATATTTCTTTCAAATGATGATAGAATTTGTAGCCCATTACTAAACACGTGTAATTAATTACTGGTGCATGTAATGGCAACATGGATAAGGAAAACAAGCAATATCAAAGTTTTCAATACCAATTCTTTGCATTTGCAATTTCTATCTTCACGATTACCAGTACAAAATTGTTTAAAAGAAGTCAGAAATTTTTTCATAACCTAACATTTTATTATATATTAATTTTCATCATTTAAATTTAGGCACAAGTAGCAGTGACACATTCAATTTGCGCCATATCTTTCCAATGAAAGATTTTCTTTTATAAACCACTACGAACAAAGTATATCGCAAAATTGTTGATATATTTGGATGCATCTGGAGTAATATCATTTTACGAGCATAGTGTTTTTATTAACCCCACACAATTTCCCGACTTCAGATGAATCTTATCATCATTTGAATTATCATTCTGAAAGGTAAAATATTTGATTTCATTGTTAGAGCACTTCATGTAATGTGAGAGCGAATATGAAATGCTAAAAACTCGATCCGTAACTCGATGCCTGCGTATATGTATATGAGTAACGTAGTGCTAATATGTATTCAATCTTCTTTAAGTTAGGAAAGGTGATGAAGTCACATGACCGCAACAGAGCAATATATTAACTCTAGCAAAGATGGACAATTAATAACGAATAAATGATAAAAACAACAGTCTACTACTCCGGGACAAATAATGCTTATAGCCTTTTATTAAATAAACAAAAAGTCATCACATGTGTTTCCATTTGTTTTCTCTATTACACGAAAGGGGACGTTTTGCTTATTTTATCGTTACTCTCGCATTTCTTTCTACATGTCTATGTGTACTGACATCGTTTACGTGTAACATCATGAAAAGCATATATATATATATATATATATATATATATATATATATATATATATATATATATATATATATATATATATATAAAGAATACAAATCATATGGCGAATAACAACCCTCTCAAGCGTACTGGATCCACCAAGGGATCACGTTTGTCAGGGATTAATTAAAATAGATGCAATAAACTGACGACGAACAGTACGAAACTAGTAACTAACTAGCCTAAGCGCTTTCGACTTTTAATGAGTCTTTTTCAAAGGCAAATACAAAACATAGTTACGACAAACAAATAAACACAAAAACGTTGCGTTTGTAAACCTCTACATTTCTATCTTCACATGTGCTAAAACTATAAATACAACCAGCTTGTATAGACTAGTTGCGGAAACTGAAAACGTTGTATAATTCCCTAAAAGTCTACAAGCCAAAGCGACATCTATTTTTACTTTGTGTACATATGTAACGCAGATTATATCCCGGATATTTGGTTCTATACCGGTTATTCTTATAGTAAAAATTGAAGGATAAGAAGATTTAGAAAATGTTATATTCTACTAGTGCATAGTTTTCATTTTCTGGTCTTCTTGGTTTAGACCGCTTGGTTTCAATGTTCTAAGGCGGCGTATCCAGTATGATTCCTTTTCCTTCCTGGTTTCGGAACTCCAGCTGTGGTTGTTGGCAATAGCGATAAGTATTATATCACTGAAAGTGTGGCCAGGGGAGGAGAAGTGTTCTGCGACCGGGCTTCTGTACAGCTTTTTTGTCATCCAATCAGATCTATGAAGGTTTATCCTTATGTGTAGCTTTTCAGTTTCTCCCACGTACTGAAGGCCACAGATCTTACATGTGATGAGATAAATCACATTCTCTATTTTGCACGTTTTGTTTGGACCATGTATGTTTAGTTTTTCTTTAGTCACTGTGCTAGTGAATGTCTTGGTCTCTATCATATGTTGACAGGTTTTGCATCTTTTATCGCCACAGGGTCCAGATTGACTAGGTTGGTTTTGACTAGCGATTGTTGTTAGCTTGGCCCTGACTAGGATGTCCTTTAGGTTTTTTGGTCTCCGGTAAGCTACTACAGGTTTGTTCGGAAGTATTAGGTTTAGTATGTCTGACGATTGCACGGTTGGCCAGTGGTTTGCGATGATTTTACCTACCTTGGGATTGTCTGGGTGATAGGTCAGAATAAATGGTATCCTATCAACCTTTTCTTTCTGTCCATATCTGAGTAGGTCATCACGGTTTGTTTGTTTGGCCCTTTGGATTGCCTCCGCAATCAGGTCTTTGTCGTAGCCTCGGTAAATTAAATGTTTAGCCGGCTAACGCAACGTTTTTGTGTTTATTTGTTTGTCGTAACTATGTTTTGTATTTGCCTTTGAAAAAGACTCATTAAGAGTCGAAAGCGCTTAGGCTAGTTAGTTACTAGTTTCGTACTGTTCGTCGTCAGTTTATTGCATCTATATATATATATATATATATATATATATATATATATATATATATATATATATATATATATATATAGAGAGAGAGAGAGAGAGAGAGAGAGAGAGAGAGAGAGAGAGAGAGAGAGAGAGAGAGAGAGAGAGACAGGCAGACACAAACAAACAGACAATTAGGAACATAAAATGAATATTGTTTTATGTCTGACTGTTGGATTGAATTATGTATTACAGAAGCAAATTAAATTGTGCAGGTAAATGCAAATCGAATCACTGTTTGTTCCATTCAAAAGTAATTCGTCCATGTATAAACTTATATTCTAACGTTGGTAAAACTGCCTTTTTGTTTACAGGGTGAAGGGCACAGAGGATCGTCTATGCATGTACTGTATTCACAAATTGAACGGCTTATGCAATTTGTATAACCAATATTGCAGAACGACTATCCCGTCTTGGAAAAACTTAAGGTTTAGCAAACAATATCATAAATAATACTCACCCAAACATTGCCCATAGCCACAAATGAGTAAGACAATTTCCAAAGTGAGTATGCTTTTCACGTCCATCTTGAATGCCACGCATTTGTATGTGCCTGTTTTATCTCAAACAAATGAAGCTAGGAAGTAAAAATTGAATGTGACATAGCTGTGAAAAAGAGGCCATTCACACAATTTGAATACAAAGGTATTATAATATATTTAAGAATGACGCTACGTAAGAATCTTTGGAAAGAATCCAAACTTACTGATACTCGAGAAAGTGTATCTGTGTCTCAGCACATTATGTAATTGTGTATTATTTTTTATTTATTATGTATATTTTCTTACCTGGCGTAGATATGAACAGTATTGGCAGAATAAACCGTGTGCTTTAGCTGTGATAATACTGTTTATTTAGTACTTTGAATCTATAGGGTAATATTAATAATACGTTAATACGTCAGTATGTGCGACCATCAGCACATGGTCAGTGTTTGTTTGTCTTTTTAGATCTAATTTTAAGAGCGTAAGAGGAAGCTCTCAATATTTTTCACAAAGTTGGAAACTGACGATTTTACGAAACGGGTTTGTGTGAAAAGTAATATCTATTTAAATTTCAAATGAAAGATAAATCATCAGATACCTGATCATGTAGTTGCATCTTCACAAGGAGGAAACCGAAATAGTTGAAGCAACAGATATTTGGGGTACTAAATCAGGGTTTAAGAAAAATGAGTGTAAGTACGTGTGTGTTGTGAAGATATTTTCATTATGGTTTCACGAGTTGGAGTAGAAGGAGAAAATGATACTATTTTAATTTGATCATATATAGAATGAGTATGGAAATGTGATTAATGGTCAGGTAAGGTACTCTAGATGCATTAGTATTTCTACCTTTTCAACGTCATTATTGGTATGAACAGTGGCCGTAGTTAGAGTACTAGGACACGTAATGGGAATAACAACTGAACGACTGAAGTAATATGTGACAGTAAACAAATTGACTTGCTTTCGAAAAGAAACTATGGAATATCTTTATCTAGATGTATGTCTGTCTGCCTGCCTGCCTGTACGTCCGTGCATCTATCTATCTATCTATCTATCTATCTATCTATCTATCTATCTATCTATCTATCTATCTATCTATCTATCTATCTATCTATCTATCTATCTATAACAGTGCTTCATACATTACATTGTTGTTTCCGTACGGTAACATTCTACCCACCGAAAATGAATTATTTGGTGAGTTATAGAGTGCATTTTAATAGGTTTTCATGTACGCAATACACACCTTATAGCTCAATACGCTTCAGTGCAGAGCCGTGACTAATGAGACAAAATAGGACCAGTTATTGTTATTGTGAATCCTAAATGACTACGTGTATGACCTCTTCTCACTATTGTCAGTTTTAACAACCATTGAAAGTAGCGACAAAGTAGTATAGAAGATATTGTACACATGGAGTTCGAAGTTAACATTGGTATTCCTCTGAATTCTTATATGAATTTAACAGTACGTTTGAGACGGTATATAATTTAATAAGTATCTAATGTAATAGAAACTCTAACTATACTTTGGAAAATGTTTAGGTTCTAGTGACAGATAAAAACTACTTTTGGGTTGCTCTCTAGTTATTTGACAAATAATGTCTCGTCCATCGTAGAATCGTATATCCTACTATTATCTATGCAATTTGGGGTAGGGGTTTGGTCAATGAAACGCTTAAGGTGACGGCTGTTACAATGCGTGTCTATTGAAACAATATTATTTATGCTACTGGGTATGGACAGGAAATGAACTGACGCTCACCAATAAGTTTTTGTGCGCTTCAACAATTGACTGGTTTCGGGTTTCGTTTTGACAGATAACTTTTGTCCATGATTGTCTGTTGTACATAAAAGCAGTATTTATAATCATGATTGTGTTGTCTTTCGACCTTAGAAAGTTCTGGAAGTGAACATTTTAATCACATCATGATCATCTTATTGTGTTATTACAAATCTTTCGTCTTAAATTAATTAACAGAATCAAAAATGAACAAAGCACGCTTTGTTAAAGTCAACAAATATTTTATTTTCCAATGAACACACAAAAATGAAATGAACGATTTACGGGATTGCAAATTAAATCTCAAGATAGTCTTAGAAATATATACGAAAGTCAAAATAACTTGGTGTTCTGAATAAACTTTAGTAAAAGTCAAATCTATTCCCAACGCAGAAGTATTTATGTGCATGTGGCGGTCCATACCATGCTGATATGACAACAAGTTTTTGTTGAAAAACAGCAAAATAATTCAATTTTTGACTTCTCTATAATTCCGAATGAATGTTTCTGTCCACGAAAATTATTTTTATGAGCACCCAGAGAAAATAATCATAAATTTGAAGAAATAATTTCTAGCCAAATGATCACTGAACACCGCAAAAAATGGTTCTGCTAGATCTTAAGCATTAATGAATAACCTCTCCAGTAACAAGATTATGTAGTCTTCCACTTGACCTCAGGTCGCAGTTAACATTTTCTGAAATGTGCCCATCACATACTGATCCTAAGTGTCTAGATTGTTCCTTATTTTCACAAATTACAATTTTATCAATAGTAAGTAGTCTGTTACTAAAATTGAATTATATAACCTGGAAAAAGTTAGGAACATCTTGCATATGTATTGGAATCCCAATATGGTATTCATTTTTCATTCGTGTATTTGGGTGTTTAGGTGTGTGGGTGTATGTATCACAAAACTGGAGGATATGCAATATGGGTTATTATTTATTTTGAAGAAAAAAATATAAATAAAATGAGACTGGAAGGCGCGATGATAAAAATTCAAGTAGGAACTGATATCACCTATATTTTAAAGGCTGCAAACATTAGCATCACATTTTGACTGCACACATTGGTGATCATTTTATTCACTTCAAGGTATTTCTCAAGGCTGTCGAACTACCATCGGCTGAAGGGCTTTATTGATGGCATGTACAATGTTTTAAAAGTAAATCCTATATTTCTTGACTAGTAAATCCTCGTGGAATAAAAAATCCCATATGTTCTGTGACCATTTTGAATTTCACCCTAGATATGACTGTTAGCGCTGACGGCATATGTCTAAAATGTACAATTGTACGCAGGCATATTCCGAAAAGATATGTCTATAATAAAATTGCACATTTTAATGAAAAGGTGATATCAACATAACAGACAACTATTTTTCCCAAATTTAGCATTTTTATTCAAACAAAAATAAAGAGCAACAAATAAAACAACAACATTTTTCTGTGTTTGACTTTCACTGATTTATTTCATTTGGCCATTTTCTACGTAAAGGAACCGACAACCATAATATTCACAAAACCATCTTTCTACTTTATCATCATTTTAAAAGAGTCATGATCAAAATAAGTCACATTTTATTGTAAGGACTTTTTGAGATTGCTTTGATGAAGACAATATATATATATATATATATATATATATATATATATATATATATATATATATATATATATATATATATATATTGTCTACATACCATAAAATCTGTGTCGTGTAACTTCACATGATTGAATCGTGTCTCTTTGGTACTTCTTATAAAGTCCATGATTTCGTCTTCCAAATGCGATAATCCATACGAATCGAATCGCTCCACACTGTGATCGTCCAGAAAGTAGAGGACCATCCAATGGGTTCCTGGGAAATAACTATCGTCAGTGTTGATGCCATACCCTCGAGTTTCGGTAGGTTTGCAAAAAGGAAGTTCATCTTTGGCACACATAAAATGACTCGAAGAAGCTGACTTTTTCAAAATGTAATTAAGTTCACAGGTATTTATGTTTTTTATGTTTGTCTTTCACAGGTGATAATAAAGCATCAATAAAATTTTGTTTGTTGTTTGAAAATATCTGTTGAGTAAACTGTTCTTCTTTGCTCACCATCATGCATGCATCATGTTATATTTGACTACGATGATCGTTTTTGACATCAGTAGCTATTTTTGTTCCGTACGTTGCGGAATAAAACATGAGATTCAATAATCTTCCTGTTCTGGCCATTTTGACATCAGATTGTTGTCCTCGTGTTTGCCTTCTTTATTGGTGGTTTTGCTTCCAAGAAATACTCTGCAACCATTTCCAAAGAGTCTGCACCATTCAAAGAGGGATAAGTATCTTCAGTCGTTCTAGAATCATTTCTTTTAAACTGTTAAGTCTTATTGTTTTATGGAATTTTGCTTACAAGATGACGTTCACCGTTTTCTTTAGAGGTCTAGCTAACTGAAGATCCATACGACGTTGAGCGCAGCTGCCTTGGAATGCAGTGACATCAGAGGCACACAAAGCGTAATCTCAAGCATAAGCATTGCACAAAATACTATGGCTGGTGTACGTCCCTAATTGTCCGGTGGTTTCGTACAGGGACTAGCACGATTTCAAGTAATACATCTGCTAAAATTTAGGTTCGAAGGATATAGTACAAAATGGTCTAGCTATATCGACTGACATAGATATTGGACACTCTGTAGTGCTTAAACATGAACGGATTAGCAGTGATGGCTCAGTTAAGGTCTGCATTGCTAACGAAGCCAGTGATTAAACGTCTGGATAACTGTCCTTGGAACAGATGATCCTAAATGTTGGATCGGATATCAGTGGCAGTTGTGAAGTTTTGTTTTCTTTCATTCGTCGTATCGGATACTTGGCGGTCGTTCTTTTCAGTGTATAGCTAATGTCATTTCCCATTCAAGTAACACTTTCAGAAGACGCACGCTGAATCTGGCTTCGTGGATGATGGTTTTGTATTTGTTTGCATTAGCCATCAAATGAAAAATGGTACTGCTTAAATTCAGTCTCAGTTGGACATCCACTCCGTTCGTTAAATACTTGTCTTGCAAATACATGTCCTTGATTCTGTAAAAATTCAGCTGCAAGAACGACCGGATGCTCATGTGGAATTTACAGAGAATACAGAATAATTACTTAAACCAGTCACACAAATCACAAACAACCGAACCAAAAAGCTAAATTAACCAAGAAAAAAATAGCATCAAAAAGTAAAAAACATCAAAGATTCTCCAAGAACTTCTAACTAAAATATCTGCTTCTGTAATTACGGCAAGAAATACAGCAAGCAATAAATGGTATCGATCAATCCCATGCTGAGATTGGTGATATCTTGTTGAACCAGAACCAAACCCTTCGAAACACGATCTGCCAAATTTGCCAGAAAAGGTTATGAAATACTTCAAATAAACGCTGCAGCGGTTGCTTCAGCTGAATGTCAAATTCAGCAAAAAAATATTAGATCCAGAGATCTCCGTTGTCTCCAAAAGAACTGGATTTGTTTTGTCTTTCAAAATTACCTCAATTATAAATCAAATTATTGGTGAATATAAGACTTTATTTAAAGAATTTGAGACACAGGTCAAAGAAGGTAGAAACTTCTCATCATTTGGAATATATTATCACTCAAAATATCACAATTTTGTTCGACTCGTGAATAATGGATCAATTCACTTCAAATACGTAGGTTCAATACAACCAATTATCTGAAAAAAGAAGAGGAATATTCTTACTCTCGTGGATTAAGCAGCCAGATATACCTCAGCCGTGGCGTTACCAACTATTGAAACGGAAGGAGTGTCTGAAACATGTTGAAGGGTGAAGCCAAGCAAGTGTTTTCCTTGCAGATTTTACATTTCATATATTACAATAAAGTCATATTATTTTCTTCAGTAGTAAGCAATTAAATCCAAATATGGTAACGTTTATATAATTTTAATTCATGTCATTGATAAAAAGAAGTAATAATATAATGAACTAATACTATTGTGCTAAGGTGTACCCTGCGAAAGCATTTACTGTTCCTCAATATCGATAGTATTTTGGCTTATTGCACATAACAACAAGACTGTCATGGTTATGAACTGACTTTATTCATGTAACAGAAATGAAACCGGATGGGTTTTTTCTTCTTGAATTAAATGAACAGAAACGTAAAGTTACGAATGATATGAATTTGTAAAACGACTCACTCTCTCTCTCTCTCTCTCTCTCTCTCTCTCTCTCTCTCTCTCTCTCTCTCTCTCTCTCTCTCTCTCTCTCTCTCTCTCTCTCTCTCTCTCTCTCTCTCTCTCTCTCTCTCTCTCTCTCTCGACTACACCGAATCTCCCACTCGTATCAAACGATAAATCTAATCACCCTAAACACACAAACGAAATGAAAAAGAGCAAAACAAGAACAAAAAACAAAAATGATTCATTTTCCTCTAGAATAAAAAGGAGAGGTACAAATATATAATGTTTATTATGAAAACGAGATTCACGTATTTTCTTGTAATACGAAACACTAAATTTCGAGACTCACGTAATCTCATGTAATGCAAACAGACAATAAATGATAAAAAATACCCTCATGTAATGCAAACAGTATTTCAACTAAATGAATAATGAGCCATAATCTCATGTAATGCAAACAGTGTGGTTTTCACTAAACAATGAATGATAAGCAATAATTTCATGAAATACATACGATATCGTTTCAACTGAATACACAATCATTGTACACTTGAAAAGTCATTCAATTCACAAACTGTCAGTCTGCAGTTTCACTAGATCCTTTGACTGGTCCACATTTATTGGCCGTTCGTACCCGTCATGGATCCACTATATGTATTTATACGTATACATATACGTATAGACAGCACACTGCTAAACGGAGAGCTACGTTCATCCCTTGATTGATACCGTCAGCCCTAATCAGCTACAATAAAGCCAAGCTGTTCATAGTAATGGGTTCTGAATTAAATTGCTATATCAAAGTTCGAATCGTAAAAACTTCATTACCCGATGGGAAAAAACGAGAAAAGGTTTAGTAAATCAAATAAAAATAAAACTTTAACACTTACCCCTGTAGCCGGAGAACATAGTAGATAACGTCTACTCCATCTAAATAACTTGTGTTTCAATTGGAAAAGTATCAAGCTTAAATCCATAGGAGTGAATAAAATTTATAGTCAAATATTTATGTATATTATGCCTTTCGTGACTTTCGCCTCATATAGCTTCGTAATCGTTTACCTGGAGAAAATGATACACCCCAGGTGACGTTCTACGCCTGCAAAACGAATAAAGATGAAAAATAGATTTAAGGCCAAAAAAAAAAATACAAACAAGTTATGTATTTTCTTATTCTCTGACAATTCAATATTTCTTAGCAAATGAATCATCAAAATATTTTATGGTAGAAAAGAAATCATGAGTTCTAGTTCACTCCATTTAACCCTTCTTAGTCAACTGATAAGAATCTTGATTTTTTTCCCATTTCTATAAACACAAAACATCTTTTCAAAGCTGTGTGTAAAATAGGCCGACACATTGCGAGTCATGAAAAAACGGGGGTGGTATCTCGTGTAATTAAAATTAATATTATTTTGAACAGAATATTTTGGTTAAAGTTGCCTCTTTAAAAATGGTAAGCATTGCAGTCTTTTATTTTCCTCAGTCAGTCGAATTTGGTATGCGTTTTGCTTCAGTATTGGAGATAGAAACCTTTAGTGCGCAGAAATGCTGTTGTCGTTGTTGTTGTTGTTGTAGGGTTTAACGCCATTTTTCAGCACAAGATAGGCTATACATGGCGGCCAGTATTAATGGTGGAGGAAGAACCCTGAAAAACCCGGGGAAGAAACACCGACCCACGAGAAGCTACAGGCAGGCTTTCTCACGCGCAAAAATGCCGACAGCATTGTATATATATATATATATATATATATATATATATATATACATATATATATATATATATATATATATATATATATATATATATATATATATATATATATATATATATATATATATATATATATATACATAATTGGTAATGATTTAATATTGAATTTATGAAACGAATTTAATAATGTTCAGCGTTTGCGAGCCTTGGCGAGCAAAAGCTGGACATTATTGAACGAGTTTCATAAATTTAATATTAAATTGTTACCCATTTGATGTGATTCAGTGGAAATTGTTAAGATAGCTAGAAGAACGAATAATATTGTTCATTCAGTCAGACGGTGTACCCTTCATTTGCTGTGCATATAAAATAGTCCCAAAACAGCTGAACTAGTAAAAGTAGATTGCACTGTTTTGCAAACTCTAAATCAAACGAAAAAGCTTCCATCTGAATGAACATAACATTTTTATAACCACAAAATCATTTTTCAAAACAGAATGATCAATGCGATGTGATGCTGCTATATTGTTTGATGCGGTACACAGTACAACAGGATGACAGTAGAGTACACTTTTGCCCTAAATGAACTAAACATTACATTGTTGCGATTTTCATGTGAAATAGGATTACCGGATGCAAAAATTCCCACATTTACTACAATGCATTTGTGACCTGATATTTGCACATTGTTTTCTTCTGTAAATTAACATTTAAATCACACTTGTATATACAATAGATTCTATATTTATGCTACTGATATATGCACCCCTAACCCCATCCCTTAGCAGTAATCCTTATTGGTTTTGTTATCTTGTAGTTTTATGCCATTTTTTTTATGTTGATACTATTAAACATGATATAATGAACCCCGTTTTCTTCATCGGTAGTCATACCTCAATTCGGGTATTAGGTGAACGTCATAGAGTAGCAGTCTATATAATAGACTGGTTGATACGAACTTCATATCGGTTGAACTAGGGCTATTAACTGCTGCCTTTTGTTTTGCAAATAAAAATGGCCAGTTTAAGAAAAGTGCCCTTTATATCTGGTCTACGACGGATGTTTTACGCTGTCACACCCAATGAGACGTCATTTGAATTTGTAGAAGATGTTCCTATTTATACGAATGAGGTACAGACAGATCGGTTGATGTAGGAAAGATAAATCTTATACGCCGCTTCCCCACCAAAGTCAAAGAGCATTTGAAAAATCATGAAATATGTCATGTCAGATTAAAAGGCTGATTGTATGCATTACAGATTTCCACATATTTTGAACCTGTCTCTGAAGCATGCATTTATATCTTGATATCACGGTGCGAAAATGTCATTAAGATTAATTATCAAGTTATTTTTTGGTTTTGTTTTTTTTTTCGGGGGGGGGACTACCATTCAATTTTCCGGGGTTTGATGGGCTTCTAGAGGTTTTGTTTCGAACATTGTATTATTGTGTTTATTCCAACTTTGAAAAAGGACATGTTGTTGCTAATCAGGACATAATTGCATTTTCCTACATTTCGGAGGTGAGGATGTCAATTTTTTGGCAAATAAAGTAGAAGGTTCCAGGTCAAAAAATAACATGATTAGACTCTAAAGTACAAGTCATTTAGATAATTTAGGTGTGTGGAAATTAAAGCTTTAGTTGTCAGTTTGATTGCTTATTTAATTATTTAAGTGATTGTGTGTTTAATCTGTATGTTTTCAGCGATTATAGGCTATACATGGCAGCCAGTTTATCTTGTGAAAGAAGAACCTAGGGAAACCCCGAGAGAACCATGTACTCAGCTTTCTTATGTGATAACATTGGCAGAGCCTGAGACTGAATCCACACAGTGAGATGGCTGTGGTTGGTGAAGGTCAGTCAAGACCACATTAGACCACATGGCCACCTTGGGTTCCCTCAAACTGGATTAATCCCATGATATATGTCACAATGAAAGTGCTACATATTGCAGCAAAAAAAAAAAAAAAGAAAACAGAACTGGTAGGACAATTATGCCATCATGTTTATATTAGTGAAACCATCTAGGAAAGGAGATAACGTTGCATAATGCATATCATTACATTTTCATTCAATATTTCAACACTGATGCTCCAGTGACATAAAACAGTATCAAAAGTAAATCAACAAAAGCATGATGCTTCAATATCAACAACTCAGCCAGAACTTATGGCATTTATAAATACAAGAGATGTAATTTGATTAAATTTCTGTTTACTAAATAATTTTTAGAAATGAACCTTCCCCTTTTCAGCTACCAGTATTGTTGGCCATTAATTTTGGAAACTTTTTCCAGACAATGAACCATTTGTGTAAAATTTCAGATCACCAATGAAAGATGGTACATTGGAATTGATAATAATTGCAAATGTGTGGAGAAGATTCCTATAAACAGCCTGTGTCTAAGTGCGACTTGCACTCATTCATCTCAGAATGAATATCCAAATGTAACATGGTGCCCATACAGAAGGCGCAAGAGTGTACCACATGCATCTTTGATATCAAATATTTAAGTTACTGTTATTCTGATGGCTGTAGATGTTGTAAATGTTTGCATATGCATTAAAGTTTTTCAGATTGGTATTTGTCTCTGGAAATAGAGAGAGAGAGGGAGAGAGAGAGAGAGAGAGAGAGAGAGAGAGAGAGAGAGAGAGAGAGAGAGAGACTGACTTAACTGTTTTGCAAACTTGTACAGTTATGTGATATATTGTACAACATAGAGCCAGATGTCATGGTGAAGTATATGATATAGTGTACATCATAGAGCCAGATATGATGAAGTATATGATATAGTGTACATCATAGAGCCAGATGTCATGGTGAAGTATATGATATATTGTATATCATAGAGCCTGATGTCATGGTGAAGTATATGATATAGTGTACAACATAGAACTAGATGTCATGGTGAAGTATATGATATAGTGTACATCATAGAGCCAAACGTCATTGTGAAAACATACAGCCAGATATCATGGTGAAGTATATGATATAGTGTACAACATAGATGTCATAGTGAAGTATATGATATAGTGTACAGCATAGAGCCAGATGTCATAGTGAAATATATGATATAGTTGTATATGATATTGTGTATAACATAGAGCCAGATGTCATGGTGAACTATGTTATATTGTATATCATAGTCAGATGTCATAGCGAAGTATCTGATATAGTCTACATCATAGAGCCAAATGTCATAGTGAAGTATATGTTATAGTGTACATTATAGAGCCATATGTCATATTGAAGTATATGATATAGTGTATATCATAATCAGATGTCATAGGGAAGTATCATCATAGAGCCAAATGTCATAGTGAAGTATATGTTATAGTGTACATCATAGAGCCAGATGTCATATTGAAGTATGATATAATGTACAACATAGAGCCAGATGTCAGTGAAGTATATGCTATAATGTGCAACATAGAGCCAGATGTCGTGGTGAAATATATGACATAATGTACAACATAAGAGTCAGATGTCATGGTGAAGAATATGATATAGTGTACATCATAGAGCCAGATGTCATATTGAAGTATATGATACAGTGTACATCATAGATGTCATGGTGAAGTAAATGATATAGTGTACATCATAGAGCCTGCTCTCGTAGTGAAATATATGTTATAGTGTACATCATAGAGCCAGATGTAGTAGTGAAGTATATGATATAGTGTACATCATAGAGCCAGATGTCATAGTGAAGTATATGATATATTGTACATCATAGTCAGATATCATAGTGAAGTATATGATATACTGTACAACAAAGAACCAGAGGTAATGGTGAAGTATATGATATACATTACATCATAGTTAGATGTCATAGTGAAGTATATGATTTAGTGTACAACATAGAGCCAGATGTCTTGGAGAAGTATATGATAAAAGTTTCAACATAGAGCCAGATGTCATGCTGAAGTATATGATATAGTGTACATCAAAGTCAGATGTCATAGTGAAGAATATGATATAGTCTACATCATAGAGCCAAATGTCATAGTGAATTATGTGATATAGTTTACAACATAGTCAGATGTCCTAGTGAAGTATATGATATAGTAGTGTACAACATAGAGTCAGATGTCATGGTGAAATATGTGATATAGTGTACATCATAGACCCAGATGTCATGGTGAAGTATATGATATAGTGTACATCATAGAACCAGACATCATAGTCAAGTATATGATATAGTGTACATCATAGATGTCATATTGTAGTATTTGATATAGTGTACATCATAGAGCCATATATCATAGTGAAGTATATGATATAGTGAACATCATAGATGTCATAGTGAAGTATATGATTAGTCTACATCATAGAGCCAAATGTCATGGTGAAGTATATAATATAGTGTGCAGCATAGAGCCAGATGTCATAGTGAAGTATATGATATAGTGTACATCATAGAACCAGATATCATAGTGAAGTATATGATATAGTGTTCATCATAGAGCCAGATATCATGGTGAAGTATATGATATAGTGTACAACATAGAGCTAGATGTCGTAGAGAAGTATATGATATAGTATACATCATAGAGCCTGCTGTCATCGTGAAATATATGATATAGTGTACATCATAGAGCCAGATGTAGTAGTGAAGTATATGATATAGTGTACAAGATAGAGCCAGATGTAGTAGTGAAGTATATGATATAGTGTACATCATAGATACAGATGTCATGGTGAAGTATATGATATATTGTGCATCATAGTCAGATATCATAGTGAAGTATATGATATAATGTACAACATAGAACCAGATGTCATGATGAAGTATATGATATACTATACATCATAGTTAGATGTCATAGTGAATTATATGATATAGTGTACAACATAGAGCCAGATGTCTTGTAGAAGTATATGATAAAATTTTCAACATAGAGCCAGATGTCATGCTGAAGTATATGATATAGTGTACATCAAAGTCAGATGTCATAGTGAAGTATATGATATAGTCTACATCATAGAGCCAAATGTCATAGTGAATTATATGATATAGTTTACAACATAGTCAGATGTCCTAGTGAAGTATATGATATAGTAGTGTACAACATAGAGTCAGATGTCATGGTGAAATATGTGATATAGTGTACATCATAGACCCAGATGTCATGGTGAAGTATATGATATAGTGTACATCATAGAACCAGACATCATAGTCAAGTATATGATATAGTGTACATCATAGATGTCACATTGAAGTATTTGATATAGTGTACATCATAGAGCCATATATCATAGTGAAGTATATGATATAGTAGTGTACAAAATAGAGTCAGATGTCATGGTGAAGTATATTATATAGTGTACATCATAGAACGAGATGTCATAGTGAAGTATATGACATAGTGTACATCATAGATGTCAGTGAAGTATATGATATAGTGTACATCATAGAACCATATATCATAGTGAAGTATATGATATATTGTACATCATAGAGCCAGATATCATAGTGAAGAATATGATATAGTGTACATCATAGATGTCATAGTGAAGTATTATATGATATATTGTACATCATAGAGCCAGATGTCATAGTGAAGTATATGACATAGTGTACATCATAGATGTCACAGTGAAGTATATGATATAGTGTACATCATAGAGCCATATATCATAGTGAAGTATATGATTAGTCTACATCATAGAGCCAGATATCATAGTGAAGTATATGATATAGTGAACATCATAGGTGTCTTAGTGGAGTATATGATATAGTGTACATCATGGAGCCAGATGTCATAGTGAAGTATATGATATAGTGTACATCAAGGTCAGATGTCATAGTGAAGTATATGATATAGTCTACATCATTGAGCCAAATGTCATAGTGAATTATATGATATAGTTTACAAGATAGACAGATGTCATGGTGAAGTATATGATATAGTGTACAGCATAGAGCCAGATGTCATCGTGAAGTATATAATATAGTATACATCATAGAACCAGATATCATAGTGAAGTATATGATATAATGTACATCATAGAGCCAGATGTTGTAGAGAAGTATATGATATAGTGTACATCATGGAACCAGATGTTGTAGTGAAGTATATGATATAGTGTACATCATAGAACCAGATATCATAGTGAAGTATATGATATAGTGTATAACATAGAGCCTGATGTTGTAGTGAAGTATATGATATCATGTACAACATAGAACCAGATATCATAGTGAAGTATATGATATAGTGTACAAGATAGAGCCTGATGTTGCAGTGAAGTAAATGATATCATGTACATCATAGAACCAGATATCATTGTAAAGTATATGATATAATGTACAACATATAGCCAGATTTCATAGTGAAGTATATGATATATTGTACATCATAGAACCAGGTGTCATTGTGAAGTATATGATATAGTGTACAAAATAGAGCCAGATGTCATGGTGAAGTATATGATGTAGTGTACATCTTAGAGCCAGATGTCGTAGTGAAGTATATGATATAGTATACACCATAGAACCAGATATTGTAGTGAAGTATATGATATAGTGTACAACATAGAGCCAGATGTCGTAGTGAAGTATATGATATATTGTGCATCATAGAACCAGGTGTCATGGTGAAGTATATGATATAGTGTACAACATAGAGCCAGATGTCATGGTGAAATATATGATATAGTGTACATCATAGAGAAAGATGTCATATTGAAGTATATGATATAGTGTACAACATAGAGCCAGATGTCATGGTGAAGTATATGATATAGTTTACATCATAGAGAAAGATGTCATGGTGAAATATATGATATAGTGTACATCATAGAGCTAGATATCATGGTGAAATATATGATATAGTGTACATCATAGAGCCAGATGTAGTGAAGTATATGATATAGTGTACATCATAGAACCAGATATCATAGTGAAGTATATGATATAGTGTATAACATAGAGCCTGATGTTGTAGTGAAGTATATGATATCATGTACATCATAGAACCAGATGTCATTGTGAAGTATATGATATAGTGTACAACATAGAACCAGATATCATAGTGAAGTATATGATATAGTGTACAACATAGAGCCTGATGTTGTAGTGAAGTATATGATATTGTGTACATCATAGAACCAGATATCCTTGTGAAGTATATGATATAGTGTACAACATAGAGCCAGATATCATAGTGAAGTATATGATATAGTGTACAACATAGAGCCAGATGTCGTAAAGAAGTATATGATGTAGTGTACATCATAGAGCCAGATGTCGTAGTGAAGTATATGATATAGTGTACATCACAGAACCATATATCGTAGTGAAGTATATGATATAGTGTACAACATAGAGCCAAATGTCATAGTGAAGTATATGATATATTGTGCATCATAGAACCAGGTGTCATGGTGAAGTATATGATATAGTGTACAACATAGAGCCATATGTCATGGTGAAATATATGATATAGTGTACATCATAGATGTCATAGTGAAGTATATGATATAGTGTACATCATAGAGAAAGTTGTCATAGTGAAGTATATAATATAATGTACAACATATTGCCAGATGTTGTAGTGAAGTATATGATATAGTGTACATCATAGAGCCTGCTGTCATAGTGAAGTATATGATATTGTGTACAACATAGAGAAAGATGTCATATTGAAGTATATGATATAGTGTACAACATAGAGCCAGATGTCATGGTGAAGTATATGATATAGTGTACATCATAGAGCCAGATGTCGTGGTGAAATATATGATATAGTGTACATCATAGAGCCAGATATCATGGTGAAGTATTTGATACAGTGTACATCATAGTCAGATGTGATAGTGAAGTATATGATATAGTGTACATCATAGTGCCAGATGTCAAGATGACAAGAAGCTGAACCATTTTTACATAGGCTGCCTGAGTGAAATTGATGAGGTTAAGATGGGATGACTTAGTCCCATACACTTATATGCTCATATAGGCTGGTATTTCAGATATTTTCTCTGCTGATACAGTGACATGTGAGATGGGCTGGCCATATCAACAGGATGACAAAACAGCAATGAATATCTTCATTGAGCTGAAGGAGGACATTCACACTTATCGTCATGCATTTAATTTAGTACAGCTAAAACTGAGATCAAAACCTTTCAATATTTTGATCAATGTCAGAGGACTAATTACTGCATGTTGATACAGAATTAATTGGGATGCAACATTTAAGACAAAGTCTGATCAAAGTTCACTTGTCTATCTACAAATTGCTGTTTTTATATGTTGCTGTTCATGCTCTGATCTAGATCATTTTCTGCACTGCCTCTACATTTCTTTTTAGTTCAGTATCTGAAGCCCCAGTATGGAGGAGACTGTGTTAGGTGGAGTGATTCTTTCCAAGATCTTTTTAAGTCTCGGGTCACTGTCGAAATATCTTAAATATGACTTCAAGGAATTTTTTAAAGTATGTTCAAAAAGAATGGTCTCCATCCCTCAATTCTTGCTCAGGTCAGTACCCAATGTGACTGATCATTGATGGGTTTGTTTGCAATAATAGGGAATGCCAAAAACCATATCTTTTGTCTCTCTTGTCCTGGACCCAACAGCTGGGGCATTCAATGCCCTATCATTGGATTGGACCAACCTGAACTCATACCCACCTCCCTAACACCTCTGAGAACAGATAAAGAAAGCAAAGGAATCAGAATGTAGCCTTATCCTCATTGTACCACTCCATTGGAAGGAGTTGCGGATTAACTACCTTGTCAATAGTGCATTGGATACCCTGCAGATTTCAGGTTCTCCTTCACTTACTCAGATAACCATGATGGTATTTGTTTCATCCTTGTCCAGAGCCAAAAACCTGCATGTCTAGAACATCTCAAACAGGTCAGCAAAATTCAACATTTTCACAACCAGTCATGGCAAGAATCACTGAGGCATGATGGCCTTCCACTCCAAAAGCATATGAAGTCAATGGCAGATTTTCACCCAGTGGTTTGCAGACAAACATATCTTAGATCCCCAGGCATTGATACAACAGATAGGTAACTATTGCCTCTGGCACTTTGAAAAGGCAAAGTTAGCACTGAGTATATAATCCAAGGTTAATGCACCATGACCACCAACACCTTTCCACATCATTGGAGAGAGGATATTGGACAAACTAAGGAATTATCTGACCTTCTCACCAACAGTCTGTATACATCCCAGAAATGTCAACCCTAAGGCCCAAAATGGAACCTGTCTTGGGTAGTAACTTGGCTGGATAACACTCCTTTTGAACCATTTTCAATGGTATCCCAGGTGCTCCTTTTCCTACAATACCTGCTTCTGATGGGAATAGTAACTGCAGGCAGAATTCTTGAAATACTTGCCGTATCAGCAGACCTAATTTACATGCAGTCTCA
The DNA here is from genome assembly GCA_016746295.1 of Potamilus streckersoni. Lineage (NCBI taxonomy): Eukaryota > Metazoa > Mollusca > Bivalvia > Unionida > Unionidae > Potamilus > Potamilus streckersoni. The sequence continues at coordinate 1,655,611 of JAEAOA010000363.1, read as the reverse complement.
GACAATATGGTTCAGTTTTATTCATGCTGGATTCCTGTTTCATTCCTGAGAACATTTTCTCTTTCAAGGGTAGCTAAGCTTTTGTCATGAACCCTTTGTCTCTGGAGACATTCAACTCAAGGCCACATACATGACCTAGACTGTGCTTTCAGGTATCACAGATTTGGACTGGGCAATATCACTGTAGTTCATAATTCACTGATAGGACCAGTCTTTATCACCTTTGCAAAGTTTTCAAATTACTGAGGATTAAAAAAATGTGTTTCTGGTCAGCCAATTGTCCCTGTTTCTCATTGTCATCCCTAGCACATTTTCCATCATAACAAAAAGTTACAAAATTAATTTTAAAACAATTCACATCAAATACATATAGTATTTTTTTTAAAAAAAAGAAAATAAATAAAGCTTCCTGCTTACCATAATTCGAAAGCTATTGCAATAGAAAACATCCTTTTTTGCATAATGTTATATCATTCTCTGATAATAACCTCACCCACTACTTTCTGAAATAAGAATATTGTTCAAGGACCTCTAGGTTTAACAAAAAAATATTTCATTGTAACATTTGTGTATTTCAGGCTGTTCCATTCTTCACTATGTTTGTGCTTATTGAAGCAGTCATTTCAATGTACAAGAAAGATGGCATCAGCAGGTTGAATGATTCTATCACCTCCATGAGTGCTGGCATGTTTTCACGACTGCCGTCGTAAGTTTTACTTACAGTAAATACACAAATATTGTACAGTAAACCTGCCAAGTTTAATCATTTAGAATGTGAGTAAAATGACCTTGAAAGACATGCTTGATTTCTTATTCCTAATTTTCTCAAACTTTTTTGGGTAAAATGGGTTATGTATATTTGAGATGTGATGTCAGTAACTGTGGGCTCTGACAATAGTGGGGTTTTGTACTAAAGCTGAAAATAGTAATGCCAGCATTTTCTTGTTTGAGAATTATCCATGGCACTCAGTACAGAAAATCAGAGATTGGGCATATGTAACTGAGGCAAGATTTCATTGATCTAAACAGCGGTGAAATTCCCTTATTTGCATATTCACAAAGCAAGGTAAATTGCGAGTGGTCAGAGTTTCTGTCAATAGCATATAAAATGTACTATTCTATTCCTGTTTGGAGAAGCAAGACAATAAATTTAAGATGTCAGCAAACGATAATGACCATCTGATATAACCAGACCGGTTACTTTTAGTTTAATTCAGTGTGCATAAATAAGAGATGACTTGGGTGGAATATGTGTTAATCAAAATGGATTAGTTAGATTTGCACCAGGAATGTTACTAAGATGAACTGACCTATTGCCACTTGTCAATCACTGATCAATTAGCCCATCATTGAGTGTAAATTTGACACACCTCCAGGCATTGCTTGTGTCAGCCATTTTCCTCTGACAAGCTGCTTGTGGCTAGAATGAGTTGGTTATGATAAATATTTACAAATTTTGCAATAATTTGTTGATTTCTTGATTGATAATGGTGAAAAGTAGTCGATGGGAACATTGTAATTCTGACAGTCAATATCCAGATTGTCTAAATTAAGGAATTAGATTTATTCATTTACTGAAATATAGACAAAACTTAAATGGATAAAGAGTTGTTTTTGAGTGTATGATTAGCTGCATATAGAAAAAGTTAATGGCAATTCCAATGTGTTTGCATAAAAATATGCAGAAAAACATGTCCAGTTGATAGTGTGAAAAAAAATTTAAAATTAAAAAATGTGTAAAAAAAAACCATATCTAGAATATGGGCAGAGAACTCCCTAACTTTCTAGTTTTGGTGTAGATTATTTTTCTAGTATAGGAATCACTAAATCCAAGACTGCATTATTTTAATAATTGAAATTTGAAGCCTAGCCCCCACATAATGATTTATCATCTTGATCTTTCTGATGCTTGAATGACCCTTTACCTTCACACTGGGCTGAAGGAGGGATGGGGATACACAAATGCAATTAACAATTAAAAATATACAAAAGCAATGGTTTCAGATAACTGTTTTCTGATAAATTAGGCATTGCATTTACATGTTTACATCAACAAACGTCATTGATCAAATTTCCATCTGACAAACAGTAGAAATATACAATTAATTATGTACAACAATATACTCCTAAACAGCAATCATCTAAGATTTGTTACTGATTTTTAATTTATCTACTTCTAAATCACTTTTAATAGACATATCACTTAACTAAGCATATTTCTTTGCCAAACTCTGCATGAATGTTGGAGGTTAACAGGTCATCATTCCACATGATTTGGTAGGCGGATCGAGTTATCTTGTGTTAAGGTCAATTACAGCCTCATTGAACACATCTTTGCTACCCAAGGTTCTAAGATCTACTTCCACCATATAAATGTGAAATTGAGTGGATTGGTGACCCTTGGTAATCAGCGACATTTTTGATTATGCTCTCATATTAATGCATATTCGCTTACATATCCCAATACTTTGGCTTTAATTTTCATAAAGAATCATGGCAATGAATTCATACTCAGCATAATATTATGGCTTTCTAAAATAAAATTCTACTCGACTTTTTCATTCCAGTTTTCATTCTCGTTATTAAGGAATGGATTGTAAACATAATCATTGACATGTGACAAGAACGAGGTTCACTACACCATGAAATAACCATTTACTTGCATAACGTATCTGAATTTTGTAATTGCAGAAATATGTGTCTTCAAGCTATTTGTTTGCTTTGACAGAGGCTGTCAGTCAAGGTTTATTTTTCTTTTCTTCCAAATTATTGCATGAATGAATACATTGTATGTCATATGTACCTGTCATCTTTCTTATTTCGGGAATGAATGCATTGTATGTCATATGTACCTGGCATCTTTATTAACTATTGCATAAATGAATACATTGTATGTCATATGTACCTGGCATCTTTCTTAATTATTGCATGAATGAATACATTGTATGTCATATGTACCTGGCATCTTTCTTAATGCATCATATATTTTAATTTCTTCTAGATATTGACCACTCTAGTGGCCTAGTGGTTAGAGAGTATGCCTCAGGACCACTACAGTGGCCTAGTGGTTGGAGCATATGCCTCAGGACCACTCCAGTGGCCTATTGATTAGAGCATCTGCCTCAGAACCACTCCAGTGGCCTAGTGGTTAGAGCGTCTACCTCAGATATGGGAAGTAGTGGGTTTGATCACAGGCTGAGTCATACCAAAGACTTATAAAAATGTTACACATGGTGCAAAGCTTTAAGAGGTTGGTGTTAGGACTGGTCAGCCTGGTGTCAGGATAATGTGACTGTCATTCTACATGTCTGTGGTATGATTCCTCAGTGCTAGACATCACTATAAACTGCCACACTGCAGACATCGTGGCGATATGACTGAAAAATTGTTAAGCTACATTAAAAATCCAAATCACATCACACCCTTTTAGATATTAAGTTCCAGTTATACAGAACATAAATGAATAAAAACAACAGTTTTATTTTTGTTATTAGAAGAGGCTCTGATACTATACCATGCAGTCTGAACCATGTTGTTTTTTATTTAGTAATTGTTTTAAATATTTATGCAAGGCAAATAAAATGCAAAAACCTTAGTCATTGCATTAATGGAGGAAACTTTAGAAACTTGGGCCAAAACAAAAAGCAGTGTTGAACAGGCAGAACTACAGATCTAGTACAGCAGGCAACAAAGATTATGACATATTATGACACTTATAACACATTTTGACATGTTATGACACATTTTGACACCTTATGACACATTTTCTGAATTGATATAATAATCTTGTGCATGAGGGTTATCACTTTTCCAGCATCCACACCAGGGATGGGGTAAGAGGTTAGATGTATATAAATATCATCCTCAGTCACATTTTGATATTAAACACTTTCACGAAACACATTTATTTGTGTTATGACCTCTGACTTATTTTAGCAAGGGTAAAATTTTGATTAGTGAAAAATAGATCCCAATCACTGTGGTACAAGTTAGAAACAACTTCATGAGAAAAATTTGCTCATTGATGCAGTAATATACACAGTGTATATATAGGAATTTAATTGCCTATGGTAATGTAAGACAAAGGTTACAAAAGATGTACTTGTAGGAATATGGAGTGCATCTTGTAGCTACTTTTAGTCATGTACACTGAAAACTAAGACATCTTTGCAGACAAATGGACTTGTTGAAATGTAAAAGTACTGCTTACATACATTCATATATATACATACAGCTCTTCCTTACTATAATGCACTTCTTTGTAACATAATTACAAGTATAATGTAGTAAACCTGTGGACTCATTGACCAAAAAAATTATTGTATTTGAATTAGTTGACAAATTCATTAGAGTTTATGGGTTGAAAGACAGCAACATGAAGTGGGTATTGTATCTTTGTTTTCTTTAATAACATTATCTTCCCACTACATGTATACCACAATTAAGTGTTATGTTTTTCTCACTTGACCATGATTCATTTGCTATCACTGTTCTCACTATACCCTGGTTCAGTTTCTACAACTATTCTCATTATATGATTGTTCATTTTGTACCACTGTTCTGTTTATGCCATGATTCAGTTTCTGTCATTGTTCTCACTATACCATGGTTCAGTTTCTACAACTGTTCCTCCCATAACATGTTTAATTTTCTACCACTGTTTTCACTATATCATGGTTCAGTTTCTACAACTGTTCCTCCCATAACATGTTTCATTTTCTACCACTGTTCTCACTATATCATGGTTAAGCTTCTTCCAATGACTTTTTCCTAGAACTTGGTTCAGTTTCTACGACTGTTCTCAGTATACCATAATTCAGTTTATACCACTGACCTCACACTAACTCTGCTCAGATTCTTCCGCTGTACTTCCTATATGAATGTTCAGTTTCTACCACAGTACTATGCCATTACTGTACATAAAGTCGATGGTGATTCCAGATTGTAACTACTGCATAGTTAGAATGGAGAGTTGTGCATACATGCATCCATACATGCATCCATAAATGCATGCATGCACACACACCAGGGGCCAAACTAGATTTGAAAGTTAGGGAAAATCGACTTCTCCTTTTGGACAGAATGGTGAGCAGTGAAAGCTGAACAGAGGAGTGGAAGCAAATCAGGGCAACATATATATATATATATATATATATATATATATATATATATATATATATATAGATGCAATAAACTGAGGATGAACAGTACGAAACTAGGCTGGTTTGTTTCAAGTTTCTAACTGTTCCTCGGCAGTTTATTGCATCTATTTTAATTAATCCCTGACACAGGTGATCCCTTGGTGGATCCAGTATGCTTAAAAGGGTTGTTATTCGCCATATGATTTGTATTCTTTATATATATATATATATATATATATATATATATATATATATATATATATATATATATATATATATATATATATATATTTATGATGTTTTCAGTTTATTATTTGAATTATGCCCTTAACTTCCTACTATGCATATTTGCATTTAATATTGGTTTGAAGCAATAATATTTTTTCAAGTGAGCTCTCTCACTATTATAAACACATTTGATGCATGTTTAAAAACTACCATATTCATATACAGTGTATTTTAAAATTGTGACTTTAAAAGAGAACAACATAAGCTTTATATTTGTGATGAATTGAAACTGAGTAACTAGATCGCTGTTTTGTAATTGCAAGTTAGTACATATGCTTAAGAAACCTGCCAACTCAACTGAAAAGATCGGGAAAATCCTGATTTATGGATCTGTCTCCTAATTCCTAGATCTTTAAGAAAAAATCCTGCTTTTTCAACTCCCCAAGAAAAACAAACATATTTTTCTTTTCATACAAATACGCCATTTTCTGTTTGCATGTTTCTGTTTTGGTTTTTCTTCTCTGGTATGTTCCCTAGCACTTTACCATATTTGGCTTGATTTCCAGTGTTCATCCACCAATACAGGACTCACAGTGCAATAGTAAACCTATGCAAACACCATAGTATTAAAATTTTAATAACTTAAAATTTATGAGTGATTATTTATCAAAATCAGAAAAAAATGTTAAAATAAAGCTGTTTATAAGAGTCATCTTTTTTAATGTCACCACTTATCTCTCTTTATTTTAATACTGAAATTTATTTCCAGCCTTGTCATATTATGTGAAAGGTCAAGGTGACCATATTTAAATGACAAAAATTACCTAACATTCCTCCCAGAAGACATAATTTAAAACTAAAGTAAGGTTGACACAGGTCCATTACAACGCAAAATATGAAGTTTCAGAACATTCACTGAAAGAAATTATTTAGATGCAAAGTCATGAGAGGTCATTGCCATTATGCATGGTGGTAGAGACCTAAGTGATCATATATGAAACATGTTTCAAAACACAGCCAGAAAATATCATTGCTTTTTACTTTAAATTGAAGTAAGGTACTAATTTTAGTAATGAGAGTTCCAAACTCAAGACTATTAAATGACTAAAATTGCATCAATTAAACTATATTTCTGTTGGTTTTTTTTTTTCACTTACAACTAGGATAAGATCTTAAAAGATTGTTTTCCTAAAACATAACTAACATTATTAACCAATCCTGGCCAGCCAAACTCATATATACTCTATTTTATGTTCACCCATTTCTTGGCTGGTTCCAATTTTTCCATATAATTAGTACCGTGAGTCCTACAAAAAGATTGTCTCATGGTGTGATTCTTTTTATCGGAACCCGTCAGCAAATCTCAGCATCATAATAGATAACTTTCGCAGCAAGAAGTGAGAAAAAGAAGAAAAGGAGGTAACTGACGATTTTTCAAGAAAAAGACTTGGGATAAAAAATATAGGAGTGACTGGGAGAAATAGTTTGCATTCATTCGTCCATTGACTCGTGGGGCCTATCAAGTATTCTGATGATCGGTTCTTTCCACATTCAGTTTTGTCTTCCATTAGGTTGGAGAAAAATGCAAGGTCCTTAAACAGTACTTCAGATTGTTTAGACACATCCAAAACTCTTGCATGAATAAGTAAGTTTTGCTCTCAGGAAAATAAGGGATGAATCTGGCCAACTGTTGTTTCCTAACCTTGGGAGAGTAATGCTATCAATACTTAAAATACTGCACAGCAACAGCACTGCTGAGAGAGCATTTTTAGTGGTCAGATAAAAACCACCAGCCTGTCAGCATCAACCCTGGAAGCCATTCTTGTTAGCAGATTTGACACCCAAGGACAAATAAATGATGAACTTTTGCAGAAATGCAAATCTGCAACATTTAATGGACTGAAATAACAAAAGTAAAGATCTTTATCGTTATATGTACACCTTATTCTTGTACCTCAGTTCTTATCTTGCCTCCGGATTTTTAACGGTGATTTGGGGACAAATTCATGATTTTGATTTGTTTCATTATTGGTAGGTCTGGCCTAATCAACAATCCTTAATCAAGAATTTTTATTTTTACTTTCTAAAAGTTCACTATAAAATGGCAGTTGAAAAGATTTCATAACTTGTTTGAAACAACCCCTGTAAATGAGCAAAATTAATGCAGCTCTTTCAGATCATACTGTTCGTCCTAATTTCTTTGTTGCCAGCAAAACTTTATTTTATCTGTTCATTGACATCCCACTTAAGAAATAAATAAAGTGTATGAATGAACAAAACTCATTTTTTCAATTGAATCAACACAGCCAACATGCAAGTGCATCTGTTTTTAGAATTAGGGGAATCCCTAATGTAACCATTCACTTTATTGCTTTGCTTCAACAGTCCATTGATAGGATTGCAAATATGTTTGTTTAATTTGTATACATGCCTGGAGTAATGTTAGGCAGTTTATTGTATTTGCTTTGCTGGGTTTTTTCTTTGTATTTTCACAAAAGTGAGTGAATTCGAATACATCCTTGACCCACAGCTGCTTACTCTGAGCTTGATGTTGAAAAAAAGCAATAATCTGAAGGAAACAAATCCTACCGAGTGACCAAATTACTTCAGATTACCCACATGACCAGTTCTGACAGGATCCTCTCTTTCATACTATAAAAGAGTGTTTTATCATCTAATATACTAATGTTGCCAATTATATTCTTAAAACACAAATTGTTATTTTTATAAATTTACGTTTCAAAACACAATTTGTATGTTTTTATCCTTGAAAAATATATATCTTGCAGAAATCAGGCAGTAATAGTTGCTCACTTATTCGAGAAAGGGTTAATTGTTAATCAGCCATCAAAATACATTCCTGTGAATGTGCAAGAGTTTGTCGGTGCTGTTGATAAGAACACCAACTATTTTATGCCTTGAAGCCTACATTTCACCATGATCTACAATTTAAAACTGGAATTAAACTGGCCAATGCCAGGGAGCATCTCATAATGGACAGTCATTCAATGTTCCTCTAAAAAAAAAATCACTGGACAAAACTGTTTTCATTTTTCTAATAAAAGAAGGTGAAGATTAAATCTTTTAGACAAACTTAGCCACCCACTTTGCCATAGAGTGACCCCTGATACATACATGCATCCATCTATCCATACATGCATGCATGCTCGCACACATGCACTCATTGATCCACATATGCACACACACTGAGTAGTTGTGACTTGTTGTCTGAAAGAAAAATTGATGAAATATTTTTTTATAGAATCTGACATCTCTTCTTGCACACTTTGTATTACAGATTAGTACTGCGTACAATCACCATAACTTCCTATGTGTGGGTTTATGAGCATTACAACTTAATCGAGCTGCCATGGGACTCAGCCTGGACATGGTGGCTCTGTTTTCTTGGCGTGGATCTTGGATACTACTGGTTCCACAGAATGGCTCATGGTGCGAGCTACATTAGTATTATCATATACCTATCTTTATAATTCAATTTTGATAACAATGTTGATAGTAAATAATGATAATAATAATAATAATAATCATAAAATGGTAATTTAGTTTGCTAAAAGCTGTTCTCTCTTGTGGACCTCAGCAAATGTTTTTGTTGTTGTAGGGTTTACTGACATTTTTCAGCACAAGATAGGCTATACATGGTGGTCAGTATAAATGGTGGAGGAAGAACCTGGGAAACACCTGGAAAGAACTACTAACTCATGAAAGCTACTGGCAAGCTTTCTGGTGTAGCCACATTGGCCGAGCCCAAGGTTTGAACCAATGCAGACAGCAGAGGTGAGATGGCTGTGATCCATAACAACAGTGAGCGTTTTAGACCACTCAGCCACTTGGAAGCCCCCCCCCCCCTTGATCAAATAACCAAGGGTATATTTGCAAACATTTAAGTGAAATAATAGTTGAAAAATATAAATTTGCAATACCCAGCTATATAAATTTACAAGTCAAAAAACAAATGGGCAGATTATGGCATGTTTATATTTATATTTAATTTCTTGCCATCTTTCTAAGCCCTAACAGTTCACAAGCTAATGATCAGGTTAATGCAAATTCCTCTGTATATTCTTTTAGTTTGATTTAGTTTTTGATTCATGTACATCATGACAACTTACTTCAAGTTGGGCTGGCACTAACATTTGCTAAGGAGACACAAACTATGTATAAAAAAATTTTGATGAGTGATTATGCGCTCAGCATTAAGAACTTAGTGTTAGGACTGGTCTTCTTTGTGTCAGGATAATGTGACTGGGTGGACATCATGCTACATGTCTGCGGCATAATGACCCAGTGCTAGACATCACTATAGGCTGACACACTGGAGACATCGTAGTGATATGACTGAAAAATTCTCCTGCTATACAATGCCCAAACTTATAATGGGAGTTGTACATGAGACTTGTTTCCTTAGGGAGGTCACAAAGTTGTGGTTGAATATTGTTTCCTCAGAGGGAATATAGGTACAAAGTTATGTGGATTTCTATGCAGCAGATACTTGGTACTTGACAGACAGACATATTTGGGATATTATAATATTACAACATTGACTGATAGACAGTGGGGATATTACAATATTGACTGATAGTGGGATATTACAATATTGACTGATAGATATATTTAAGCATTGGGAAAAAATAAGAAAATAAACATATAAAAAAAAGGTTACTGCATTTGTATGGGAAAATATGAACTTGTTTTGTCAGATGGATATACTGCATTCCCAAGGTTGTGCAGTATAACCATCCGAAAAACTTGTTCATATTTTCTCATACAAATGCAGTAGCCTATAAATATTGACAGATACACATATTGGTGATATTACAATATTGACATATAGACTGATTGGGGATATTACAGTATTAACATATACAGATTGGGGATATTACAATATTGACATAAACTGATTGGGGATATTACAGTATTGACAGATACACAGATTGGGGATATTACAATATTGACATATAAACTGATTGGGGATATTACAGTATTGACAAATACACAGATTGGGGATAGGACAATATTGACAGATATACAGATTGGGGATATTAAAATGCTGACTGATTGACTGATTGGGATTTTACAATACTGACATACTTTGGGGATATAACAATAGCTCTAACTGAACTTTCATTAAAGAGAATGAAAGTATGTTATATATGGTTCTCAACATCACAGAACTAAATCAAGTAAAATATGTAGCAATAGGATAAGGCAATTGTAATCGGTCTACTTGGATTTTTGACCATTCTGGGGGTGGGGGTGGATTTTATGCATCCTACATGTCCTAATTTTGTTACTATAGCAAAATGTACTTGTGTTCTTTCAGTAATTAATTGAAGATATGTAAAAAGTCATGTATGTTTTACAAATTGCTCTTACAACCCTTTGGTAAAAGAAATAAGAATTAAAATACAAAAAATGCATCTATTATAGACTGAAAATTGGATTAAGATTTTGATCTCAATAATTGTAGAGGTGAATTTTATGTGGGCTGCTCATCAAGTTCACCATAGTTCAGAGGATTACAATTTTTCCACTGCTCTCCGCCAGTCTGTTCTCCAGGTCTACACATCGTGGGTAAGTTGCTTTGTTATTTCTCTCTATGTTCATGGAGGGTAGAATGGGATAACACATACCGTCAATGGCATGTGTTTATAAGATTGTGTAAAACATAACTTTTAGCCATCTAGATTCTGATGCAAATGAGCCAACTGTAATGTAACAGGAATTTGGCTTCATTGAAAATTTAACAGGAATCAAGGTAGTATTCATTGTCAACACAGGTATAAAATATTGATAAAAATTAGCTTCATAAGAGGATGCCAGTTTAGGCCCTGCTACAGAAACTGTAATTTTTATTTCACAAACTCAGCTTCACAGGAAGATCATATTCAACAACTTATTATAGTTTTCATTTACAAGTGAAGTATTAATTGTTGACAGTTAAACTGAATATTACTATGGTAATATTGCCACCATTCCAAGACTCTCTCTCTCTCTGTATTTTTCTCTGTGAGACAGTTCAGATTTTCAGATTTCTATGAACAAAGAAGAAATGCCTTGCATAATCAAATATATATGCTCACTCTCATTTATGTTTTGGGTCTTAAATTAAAAGAAATTCAGGACTTAAATATAAACCTCAATATCCATAATACTATATCTCTCCCCACTGATGTACAATTCAATGTCTATTTAATTATAGGAGTGATAAGTAGCGCTCTAAGCTACTGTACTATGAGTCAATTCCAATCTAAGCTACTGTATTATGAGTCAATTCCAATTTAAGCTACTGTACTTCAAACCAATTCCAATCTAAGCTGCTGTACTTCAAATCAATTCCAATCTAAGGTACCATGCTACAAGTCAATTGCAAACTCAGCTGCTGTACTATGAGTCAATTCCAATCTAAGCTACTGTATTATGAGTCAGTTCCAATCTATGCTACTGTACTATGAATCAATTCCAATCTAACCTACTGTACTTCAAGTCAATTCCAATCTAAGCTACCGTACTACAAGTCAATTGCAAACACAGCTGCTGTACTATGAGTCAATTCCAATCTAAGCTACTGTATGAGTCAATTCCAATCTCAGCTACTGTGCTTAAAATCAATTCCAGTGTACGCTACCATACTACAAGTCAATTGCAAACTCAGCTGCTGTACTATAAGTCAATTCCAATCTCAGCTACTGTACTCGAGTCAGTTCCAATCTAAGCTACTGTACTATGAGTCAATTCCAATACATGTATTACAATTTTAGTTTGTTCATGTTTCTTACCAATGGAGACACAACAGTAGGCAAACAGTTGTCTCTGAACATGAAATTGTCTGCAGTATCCCAGACAATTTTTGCTCTTGATCACTGACTGTTCCGATCCCATAATCCACAACTCTTTCTCTGATAAACATTCAGTACATTATTTGATAAGATTATCATTTTTTGTGACAGCTGACAACCTACCTTCTGTCTCCCCTCTCATGCACATTTAATACATTAATTACCAAATTATTTTAATTAGTTATTTATTTAAAATTTATTTATTTATTATCCAGTTAACTGCAATTTCTTTAAACACCTGCATTCAAGTTTTTCTTGTTACTAGTAAGCTTCATTTTTACCTGCTTATTCCAAGCATATTTCAAGGCAAATTTGACAGAATAACAGTTATTAAATGGATTCATTTTTATTCAGAAAACTCTTTAATTTATAGTACTTTCAACTCTATTTAAGCACATGTGTTTAACAAAACCAGATTAATTTTCTATTTATAATGCAGACTACATTTTTAATAATCATTTGGATATTTTTGTTAAGAAAATTCATTACAACAGTATTATTTGTTCTAATTTTTTTTTCTGTCCAGTCACATTACCTTATGAATATGAGCCTGCTACCATGCATATCTAGCCCTACTAAAAGACGAAAATCAATTTTTCTCATCTCAAATAGGCAAGGGCAATAACTCTTGGCTATTACCTCACCAGGTGTCACCAGCTTGTTTAGTTACTTATCCCAACCGATTACATTGTACAGTTTATCCTCAAACATTCAATATGTTTTTGTGTTTTAATTGGCCCATCCAACGTTCGTTTTCAATCTGTTGTGAGGATTTCTCAATCGTCTTCAGGTTGTTTACAAAATTGTACAATTTCTGCCAAATTTAAGTGATGTGGTGAACTTATAGGACTTCATCTTTTGAAGACCCTGTTCCACCTTGCTATCATTGACCTCCAACAATCTAGGATGACTTTTACTCTATTTGGCTTAATCCTTTCATAACAGAACTTATATTAGTTTGTTAATAGATGCTCCATTGACAATTCTGCATGTTTTTTATGTGAAGTTTTTGTATAATTTTGATATACTTGTTAAACTGAACATGAAGCATAAGGTCATAGCATGACTGTTGGTTCTTAGTACAGATGTTTTTCACTTTTCTGTTAGTTACAAAAGAAATTTGGCTGGACAGTAACTTTAACTGCATTATTAATTTCAGCTTTAATATTCTTTTCTTGTGTCATTTCAGTTCAATGTCATCCAAGTACTTAAAGTGCAACAAGTTGAAGGCCAGGGAGGATCTGTCCAAAAAATGTACTTCATTGTTGCTACACAGCATATGTAAAACGTGTTGGAAGGCATCTCAGCTGAAGTTACCCAGAAAGCAGCAAGAAGAAGGAATAATGAAAGAAGTGTTGAGGGCCTTAGGCATCATCACAAATCCACCTCTGTTACAAGTCTTGTGGTGGATGCAGTGTTTACCTCCCCTCAAGTCTTGTGGTGGATGCAGTGCTTACCTCCCCTCAAATTTTGTGGTGGATGCAGTGTTTACCTCCCCTCAAGTCTTGTGGTGGATGCAGTGTTTACCTCCCCTCAAAAGTTTGTTGGGTGCAACCAGTAGCCAATTAATCACATCAGCAGTATGGGAGGATGAGAATGTGGAAAGGGTACAGCCATCTTTTGAACAGATGTGTTGTCTGGTACAGGACTCAGATGTGTTGTCTGGTACAGAACACAGATGTGTTGTCTGGTACAGGACACAGATGTGTTGTCTGGTACAGGACACAGATGTGTTGTCTGGTACAGGACTCAATGATGCAAATACTGACATCAGGGATAATTTTGCTCCCTTTTTCAGTTGTTTGTTTCCATATATTTTTCTGACTCACTGGGAAATATTCTCCCAATTTTAGGCAGCCCAGTGGGTGTATGTACACCATTATGTTCCAGCACAGCCTTCAGGCCTGTACGTTGGGACACATGGGCTTCATGCAGATCTCGTGATACAATTCTTAATACTTAATCACTGTTACTGGTTGTCCATGCTGTCACCAGCCATATTGACATCACCAGCCATCTCAGCATGGGAACTTTCATTTAAACTGTGCATCCAAATAGATCATATGGGGATCTTAGTGATAGATCTGTTCATGTACCTGCACCATCACAGTTATATTACCACAGTTATATTGGAGATTTCATTGAGAGATTTGTTCATCCAGCCAGGCCTTTGGAGCAGCCCATACTGGTGATAGCCTGACAGTCTTATATACCACCAGCATCAGGGCTGACCATATGTGGTTTATGCAAGATGCCAGACTTCCGATTGTCCAACCTGACACACAGTGAGTGTGATCAAATCAGTCTTATTCAGATCTGACAATGGAGCAGATTGAATTCAGCTTTCAAGCTGCCATCGTGGAAATCTATCAGGTCATTTCGGAATCTTTCCCCATGTCACCCAGGATTACAAAGTCAATGCATTGGTTGATTTTGGGGAAGTGGTAGTGATACTGTCGTTCCAGCTCCATCCACAGTTGAAAGAGATTAATGATTGGCTTTCAGATCAGATTGGTGACGCGGGCAATTCAAAGTCGTTCTTCTTCGAAAGCCACATTCTAGTGATATTCTCCTCTCTTATACTCCATCGCCTTCAGTATGGATGTCTTATACTCCATCGCCTTCAGTATGGATGGCTTGTATTCCATCGCCTTCAGTATGGATGTCTTATACTCCATCGCCTTCAGTATGGATGTCTTATACTCCATCGCCTTCAATATGGATGGATCTTCCTGCTCTTGACAAGAGCAGCCATCCATATGTTGGCTTCATTGAATTACAAAGTGGATAGGAATGTGTTTTATGCCATGTCCAAGCTGGTTAGGAACATCATGATAGCATCCTATATGTTAGATTTGGCCTCATTGCCAATCTTCCAGCTTGCTGAATAATCTAATACCAGTCATGCCTAGTATGTGATGGCCATGATCGGTTGGTCCTTGACAGCAGCTCGTCATACTGTGGCTAATTCCTTGATTGCTTTGGCGTACTTAGACCTAATGGGACGCATGTCTGTGGTCTGTATTGCTCAAAATGCATCATGCTCCTGCTTTAAAGATGACCCAATTTGGGTCTCAGTTGTTTTTTGGAGGACATATCAAAAAAGGTTTGGAGGCTGGCAGCTCAGGAACTGTCCCTCCAACTTGCTGATCCACCTACACAGGCATATGTACTGCCACCAGTGTGAAGGGATGTTCAGTTTCTCTAGGACGGGATTTCCTCAGATGTGCACCAGTATTGGTTTCAACCTGATACAGTGTGACCCTGCTATAATACAGTAGTTGAGATTAATTGAACCTGACTGTGTTATAGACTGAACCATGTTATAAGCAACCAGGTCAGTTAGCTGAAGAAACTGATGCATGTGTCCCCAAAAATTTGTAGGCGGGAAATAATAAATGTGGGTGCAAAAATATGTGCTTCATTGGCACAGTTACAATCTTAAATCAATGCATATTGAATGAGAAATACACCTGTAGTGAAAACAGAAAAGGTATATATAATATTTTACTTTATTCAGAGAGTGACACATTGGTACATATATGTGTATAGTGTTTATATATATACATGTCTAATATGTAGCATGAATAGAGTATCAACACCATGTACTCACCTGTGAATCTCATCACATACATTGAATCTACAAGTAATTCCATTGAAAATATGCACACACACAGAGATTTTCAATATTCAGTAGTTTTATCACAGGTTATATAGATCTGAATTCAATGGAAAAAATGGCACAATCATGAAATAAATGATGGATATTTACTTTTTAGTACGTCCCATGTCGGTATAACTTAGTTTGAGTTTTAAAGCAACATGGCTAGCGTTTGTAAGCATAAATGTTTTTCCTACAAAAAAGAAACTTTCATGTTGGAAACTGAAACAAACCAAACAAATTGCTTTTATTTAAGTTTGTTATTGACTTCCTTTGAAGAGAGGTTCTTTGTTTTAATTGAAAATATTTAGTCAGCTTTTTTTGACATTTAATTGAAAATATTTAGTCAGCTTTTTTTGACAAAGGGTTGATGAGTTATTTAAGTCACAGCTAAAGGACAGCTTTAGAGAACCAAACAATTGCCCATTTCTTATTGTGGTCGCAATATCAAATAATTGTATTGCATGATTGAGACTGATATTTTTTATATTTGCTTAGTATGTTTTCATGACATTGTGTGTTTCCAAGGTTATCTGTTTTCTTTGAAATTTTAGAAAACTTTTTTGTCTGGGTACATTTTTAAAAAAGAAATTGGTTAATTGTAGTTAATGTTCCTCCCTGCTTATTGAATAGACCTATTGAATAGACCAATTGAATAGACCTATTGAATAAACCAATTGAAAAGACCTATTGAATAGACCAATTGAATAGACCTATTGAATAGACCAATTGAAAAGTCCTATTGAATAGACCAATTGAATAGACCTATTGAATAGACCTAATGAATTGACCAATTGAATAGACATATTGAATAGACCAATCTTGCTTCTTTTCTTACATGTGGTAGCTGCATGATGCTGCCTTCAACACTTGTCAGAAATTTAAAAAGGTTAACAAATGATAGAGACGCAGGTGCTCTGGTCTGATGACAGAGATTACTACAAAAAATGTGAATGTTCTGAAGGATTTAATTCTGAGTGAAAGAAAGGGGAATTTTACTTAACATCCACATACAGATATCAGCCTGTATAAATATATTAATTACTAGCAAGTGGCTGAAAATCTGATGAAAGTTTATGAGATAATGCCTTGTCCATTTTTTATCCCCACCACAATAAATGTAAACAAAAATGCAGATATCTCTCAATATACAGTACTCATGCTGGGTGTCAACATAAGTGGATTATGATATAATATTGCACTGTTAAGATGATTTGTCAATAATAATTTGTTAATGCATAAATAGATACATTTCATTGCATTTTACATAAACTTTGTGGCTTCCTATTAATCTTAATTTCTCCATGCCAAACTGATTGTTCTATGTACACGTTTAAATAGCCAATAGTGTTGCTAAAACAAACAAAAGAATTGCCAGATGGTATATTTTGTTGCCAATAAGGAAAACAAAGTTTCAAGATTGCAATTTGCAATATTGGCAAAGCCCTGCATGATCCCTGAATAAACATTTTACACATTTTTTTGTACTTTGAAGAAGAAAAAACTATTTTCCCATGTACGAGAAAGATAAAATTTCAGGTTGCAGTAATCTGGTATTATTCATATGCAATCTCTTCCTTAAAATGATTATTAACTTATTGTACTATTAAGAAAGAAAGTTTTTTTTCGCATATGAGAAATATACATGAAAATGGATATTCGGGAGCCACACCACACGCGAGTTATATCCAAATTCATGTTATAAAACAGCGTGCTATAGTGGGTTTACAGTGTACCGGGAAAACACAAATAAACATATGAGGTGATTGCACAAGGGCAGGAAGAAACAAGATTTTTCTACCTTCAAGCCTTGAAACCATATTGACCTACTCTTCACACACCCTATAGACAGCCTGCCTGTGGGCAGCTCAACTCCAGCATTTTTGTGCTCACTGGCTCTCCCTGTTCCTTGAGAATGGACAGAGATCCACATCATTTTGGAGGGATTCGGATTCAGGTTTTATTCATCGATCCCTTTTGCATCTTCTCCTTTCCCCTCCTCATAGATGTGCTGTCTGGCCTACGAAATGAGATATGATCACTAATCCAAAAGCAAGCAGTGTAGAGATACAATCCTTGGGGTTTTATTCAAGGTTCTCACTAACTCGGAAAGCAACTGGTAAGTTGAGTTATCTCAACTGATTCATTGTGCCTCCAAATTCAAGATCTCCATCTGAAAGGGTGAATATGCTGTCAAACTTTACTTGAACAACACATACTTTTATATCCCTATCCTGCTGAAATTTGCCCACAATGACAACATTTATCAATTCACAGTTCTTCCATTGGCCTCATCTTCAGCTCTTGGGCTTGTACTCAGATTATGGATTGCGTTCTCCCTGTTCATGTTGATGGCAGCATATCCAGTGATATCTTCCAGAAACAGTGTCATGGTAAGTCATATCCTACGCCAAGGCAGGAATGATCTCAGTCTTTTAGATATTTTGGCTTTCTGAGTGAACTGGAAAAAGTTAGACATCCATCCCAGAATTTTGTCCAACTGGTGATAGAGTTCTTAACCAATGGAAATATGGTACATCTTCCATATTTTCAAGTGATCAGAATTTTCAAGCTTGTTGAGTTTCCAGCAAAACTTGGAATTCAGTGAGAGAGTTCTTGCAGCTCCTAAATTTATTCAATGTGACAGTAGACTTGATCCCATTTTTTTAAATGTCTTTTTAAATGTCCTTACAAATGATAATGCTTGCATAATGGTACCCCTTGTCAAGTCCCATCAAGCAAGCAGTCATGATGGTAACTAAGATTATGTCATCCCCAAGTCAGTGGCATAACCCAGGTTGGCTGACCTTAATGAATCCCACTGGATAAGCTTATAATAGTAAGTACCAATGCCAGTGCATACAGTTGGAGTACCCATCTGTTGCCAGGCTTCTTTACTGTCAGTGGCTTGTGGAATGAGGAAGAGTGGTTTATGCTCTGTGGTGTTAACCTATCTCCTGAAACAGGAAAGCACTAAATCATTCAATCTATGTATTCTTAGTTGGTAGTTTCTATGTTGGTGTAACAATCTCCAGATCAGACTGTTTCTTTGTCAACACTCTATCTAGAAAAGGTCAAGTCCTTCACACCAAATGGTCTCTCCATCACTCAGTCTTCACTAATATCTGCATTTTGGTGACATTTGATAATTAACCTTTTTGTGATGAGGTGGAATCACAAGTTACCCTCCTTTGTCCCTTCAGTCCCAGTCACTGAAGCTTGGGCCATAGATGCACCTTCAGTCAGTTGGGAGAGGTTGACACTGAATGGTCTCTCCATCACTCGGTCTTCACTGAGATCTGTGCACCTTGGGAACATCAGATAATTAACCTTTTTGTGATGAGGCAGAATCACAAGTTATCCCCCGTTGTCTCTTCAGTCCCAGACCCAGAAGCTTGGGCCATAGATGCACTGTCAATCAGTAGGTTGTAGGCTTTTGCCTATCTTCACACACTCCCGATACCAAAAATAATCCAGTAGTTACAAGGTTAGAAGTGCAGACTCTGATGGCCCCCCTCAGATGGGACAAGGCCTGGGTCATCAGTCTATTCAACCTAACAATAGATCTGCCATGGAAGATCCCAAGTCTTGGACATGGTCATTCCATCCATTCCTGGACTGTCTTCTTCTGCATGTACTTGGCTTTGATAAGGACAGCCCTGTGATATGAACAATTTAATCCTTTGATTGTAGAGATAATCTTGGGAGCAAGAAGGCTTGCAAGGGGAGGTGGTGTGCTTTTGGAAACTGGTTCAAGACCAATAATGATGTCCCTCAGAGTGCCTCATTCCCTCAACAAACTTTTTTTCTCTGGTTCTTTGAGAAAAAAACAGTTGGCCCCAATCACTATCAAAGGCTTATTTGACATGATAAGGCCTTTTGGATCTTTAGTCAATTTTGATCTCGTTCTACCAAAATCCCTCACTCTGTTTCCAAAATGGAACCTGTCATGGGTTTTAACATGGCTGAATTTGAGTAACTTTGAACCTCTAGCCCACACTTCGATGTGTTACCTGATACCTTTTACATGCAGAGTAAGCAGGCTTTATACCCATTCCACTGACCTTTACTGTCCTTAGTTCAGATCGGATTTGGACCTCCTGACAGAACCAGGCTTTGGAACCAATGAGTCATCTTTCATAAAATGGTCATGAGAAGCAGCATCCAGTTCTTGCTCTAAAGCACTACGTAAAACTCAGAGACGAGTCGTGCAAATGCCATTTGCTCCCAGTGAAAGCCAGGAAACGGGATATCACCTTTAAGCCATTACTTTGAGGCTGAAGTGGATCATGCACTCAGCATACTCTGAAGTCTCACAAGGTCTGGATTTTCTCATGAAGACTACAGCTTATGAGATTAGCACCATATCTGTGAGCCTCATGTTCGAATGTAATGTCTTGATCCTGTAACAGAATCTCTTTGCTGGCATGCAGTCAACCTTCTCGAGTGTTTATTTAAGAGATTTAGCATTGCAGAGGCAAATCTTAAATCTGGTAGGAACAATGGCTGCAATGCAGACAGCAACAAGACCCAAATAAATCAATCAACACAGCCTGTTAGCTTTGTTTGATTTGCTAATGAAATTTTGTTTGTAAGAAAATTTCAGATCATCTTCGAAGCTGCAAATAAGGGTCACAGATAAAGTGACCCCATGCTGTGTTGCATATGTAAATAGGAGAACAGGTTATTGTTCACATGGAGAAACCAGCTATTCTTCCTTAGAGGGGATACCTGAGGTAGAGGTTGAATACTGAGGTATCCGTAATTCTCTTTTACTTATTTTGCTAGTGTAATGTGATTGGGAAATATATTTAAAAGAGAAAGCAAATGTTTGAGTAAATTTTGTTGGTATGAGAATATTTAACTAATCACATCAATCAAACACCATCTCAACCACCCAGCCATGTTAGCATCCTCATTTGTATCTTGCTTAGCTAAAAGCTAGCAACAACTGGTGGTGCCAAGAGTAGTAAATGATCTAGAGTTATTGCCCTTGGTCTATTAGTGATAAGAAAGACTATATTCCTCATTTACTAGGGCTAGGTATGAGGTAGCAGGCTAATATTTCTAATGTAATATGATTGGGTACGTATTCTTGGAGAAATATAATTTACTTAAAAGTTTGCTTTCTACTTTAATTTACTTAAAAATTTGCTTTCTGCTTTAATAGTTGCAAGAATTTAAAATGTAAACATTCAATTTCTCGCTTTTGCCTTCTAAATTTTAGGCAAATTCAAACAGCTGCTACTCTCTTATTGAAATGTTTGCCTTTATTGTGCAATTGTTTATCAATTTTGTGCTCAGATTTGCTAAACAAATTTGATTCCTCAGAAAAAATTATTAGACACATTGAATGCTCCTTCACTTGAACTTGAGGAAAAAACAAACACTGAAGCTAAAATGATTTTTGAGTCATATTTTAGTTTTATATGATTTACATTGCTAAATATTTCATTTATTTGTCACCAGTGCTGCACCTGGGAACAATGAGCTCAGCAGGTACATGGTTCAGAAGCTTTTGTTCTCAAATATCTTAGACCTTTTTGTTTAAGGTCCTTGTGCCAAAAATTTAACATTTGTGGCAATTAGACTGACAAGTATTTCTTCGCCTTTTCTTTTTTGACGTTACTGGTGGCACATGTTAGACAAGAAAAATTTGTGGGTCAGTGTGGCAATTAGCAAACACATTTGAAGATCAGTTGCTCTAGCCTTGCTTAGTGTCCTATATTGATATGTCTAAGCTGTGTTGTAACTATTAAAAAATTCTGGTTTAAGGTAAAAACTATCCAGTTTCATTAAAATAACCAAGTAAATGAATAACGTAGAAATTAAATGATCATGGTTGTGTATTTATTGATGTGTAAATTGTTACCCAAAATCACTCACATAGTTAAGATAACTTTGCGAGTTATTAGGTAACAATTTACACATCAATAAATACCCAGTCATGATCTATTAATGCTTAAAATTCTGATTTATATTCTTTCTGTCACCATATCAGCTGATTTTATTAACAAATCATTCACTTTTAGGTAGCTCGAAGTTTTCTTTATCAGCCTGTGACAGAATACATAGTCCCATCTTAGTTAGCCAAGAATGGTCTTATTTTTATGTAGTAATATATGGTACTGTGTCAGAGCAGGTTGTGGCAGTTATCTAAGAGCTTGTTATGATCATTTTGTTTAATAAAAAAACACCATGGTTGATTCTGTTTAATCCAAATTTTTTGCCATTTTTAACATTGTGCTTGTATGTGGTCATTGTTGTTACAGCATTCTTTGTTCTTGCTTTTTACATAGTTCAATCTTTCAAAAGTAAACTCATAGGCATTTTATGTGAGATCTCCAATTTGTGATATGACCCTGACCTTTAAAATCTGCTGGAAAATGTTATCGATGTGAAATGCAATAAATTCTGAAGATTGGCTTGTAAAGCCTGCCATATGCCTTCCTCGCCAAAGAAGAAATTATTGGAGTGCAGTAAGGTCTATGCAAGTTCATTGTTTTAACTTCTAATCAATGATTTTAATCTGGGGTTTGTAAATTGTGATCGGAAACCACCGGGGTGTGGGTGCATTGTTGTTATTATTGTGGTGTAAGACAGTGATATAAATGAATATTCATATAAAATATGGAAACAGGGAACCAAGAAATGTCCACAAAATTTATCAGTGTGTAAAACTTTCCAGATCAGTATCACGTGACCAATTATATCTAATCAGATTGTAGAAAACATGATCAATTCATAAAAAAAATTGGAACTATCCAGTTCCAATAATGTAATCAAGTAGACACCAATTTAAGTGTATAAATTAAGACGGGTAACATTTTCTCCAACCATTGTGATATTTTTAACCATGCTTAGAATCTTGACATGACCTACTGAATCTTTCTTACTTTTCTTGATATCTTAAACTTTTGGTACAAAATTGCAGCAAAATGTATGTTCTCTTCCTCTCTGGTTTTTGGTGTCACTTTGCACACCAGCTACATCTGAACATTATCAAACATTTTGTCCAAAATATTTTTGACATCAGCTGAGTCCAATTTATCAGCAGTAGATACTACGAAGGATGCATGAACTGCATGTTGTTACTTAATGGTACTTCCCAATTATCCTCGGTGGCAAAATCAGCCATTTTCACCCAATGTGGCTGTATTTTTCAAAATTACAAACTTGTGTCAACATTTTTAATAGGTTAAACTGTATAGTAGTAAATCATCCCTGATATTTTAGAAATAGACTGTTACTGAAAATTTCAAGTTGTAAAAGTAGTTACATTCTGGGTTTGCAATATGGAAATTATAGATGTGAAATACAGATCAGAGAATGAAGATCTATATAAAATCCCATATCTGCCATGTAAAATTAAATGGGTATTTAATAAATATACGAATAGATGACATTTTACCTATTTAATCTAGCTTACTATTGGTCATTGGTTCTTACAATGGGTCATAGGTTCTTACCATGGGTCATTGGTTCTTACCATGGGTCATTGGTTCTTACTTGTTTTTGTCAGGTTATTACTCCACCAGAGATACTGGCCACCATCTTTGTACTAAAAATGGTGTTAAACCCCCAACAACCTATTTATTCACATGTTTTTCTGCATTGCTTTCTTAATTCATGTTGTTTTTTCTGTTTGCAGGTGTTTTATCTTCCCTTGGCCCTTTTCATCCCACCATCAGTGTTTCTTGTACATATGGAGCTCAATATTTTGTACCAGTTCTGGATTCACACACAGGTGAGTGTAGTTTTCAGTTTTGGATTCACACACAGGTGAGTGTAGTTTTCAGTTCTGGATTCACACACAGGTGAGTGTAGTTTGCAGTTCTGGATTCACACACAGGTGAGTGTAGTTTTCAGATCATTCAGACAAAGGTTCCTGGATTAGAAAAAAATAGAAACAAATATATGAACTTATTTATGGTATTTATAGTTTTTATGTAACCATAGTTACATGTGAAGATTTAATTTTCACTGTGCAGATGTTTACAGAAAAAGGCATTCAGTTAAAGGAGTAAATTTTGTTTTTGTTTTAAGAATACTTATGTTTTGGATGAAATTCACAGCAAACAGTTATCTGGTTTTTTATTGACAGTTCTAACTTATGCTTCTGTAAATTTGATAACTTCAAAATTCATTTGTTTGAAAAATAAAAAATTTGTAAATTGAAGATCATGCCATATTCTGTAAATGTGTACATATATTGTTACAATGTCCCATATCTTTCCCTCTATGAATGTATACATATATGGTTGCAATGTCCCATATCTGTCCCTTTATGAATGGATACATATATTGTTACAATGTCCCATATCTGTTCCTTTATGAATGGATACATATATGGTTGCAATGTCCCATATCTGTCCCTTTATGAATGGATACATATATTTTTACAATGTCCTATATCTGTCCCTCTATGATTAGATACATATAGTGTTGCAGTGTCCCATATCTGTCCCTTTATGAATGGATACATATATTGTTGCAATGTCCCATATCTGTCCCTTTATGTATGGATACATATACTTTTACCATGTTCAATATCTGTCCCTCTGTGAACATGTACATACATTCTTACCATGTCCAGTATATGTCACTGATAAGTTTTGTTTCAGGGTATGTGCATTTTTTCTGATTCAAGCTGAGTGACATTAGAAAATTAACTTGTCCAAACCAAGTATTGTTGTATTAATTTGTCCAGGCCAAGTCTTGTTGTCTTGTCCAAGCCAAGTCTTTTCCTTGTTGAAGTTTTAATCATCATAACAGTCTTCATTTTCTGTTGTCAAATATCTAAGTTACAAAGGGAATAATGTCTAAGTTACAAGGGGCTTAATGTCTATGTTACATAGAGCTTGATGTCTAAGTTACAAGGAGCTTAATGTCCAAGTTACAAGGGGCTTTATGTCTAAGTTATAAGTGGCTTAATGTCTAAGTTACAAGGAGCATAATGTCTAAGTTATAAGGGGCTTAATGCCTAAGTTACAAGGGACCTTATCTCTAAGTTACAAGGGGCTTAATGTCTAAGTTACAAGGAGCACAATGTCTAAGTTACAAGGGGCTTAATGTCTAAGTTACAAAGGGCTTAATGTCTAAGTCACAAGGAGCATAATGTCTAAATTACAAGTGGCTTAATATCTAAGTTACATAGGGCCTAATGTCTAAGTTACAAAAGGGTTAATGTCAAAGTTACAAAGGGCTTTATGTCTACGACACAAAGGGCTTAGTGTCTAAGTTACATAGGGCCTAATGTCAAAGTTACAAAGGGCTTAATATCTAAGTTATATAGAGCTTAATGTCTAAGTTACAAGGAGCATAATGTCTAAGTTACAAGGATCATAATGTCTAAGTTACAAGTGGCTTAATGTCTAAGTTACATAGGGCTCAATGTCTAAGTTACGAAGGGCTTATTGTCTTAAGACAGTCCTGTGGGCATTTGAGCAGCTAATAAGATGCTACACCAAAGGGCACCTGCTAATGGGACACTTTATTTTGCTTCAGAATGCATATCCAGGATAGGTTTCTATGTTTCATGACAGTTGTAGTTAAGGATTTTTTATATTTTATGACTGTTGTAGTTAAGGATTTTGTATTTTTCATGACAGTTGTAGTTAAGGATTTTGTATGTTTCATGACAGTTGTAGTTAAGGATTTTGTATGTTTCATGACAGTTGTAGTTAAGGATTTTGTATGTTTTATGACAGTTGTAGTTAAGGATTTTGTATGTTTAAGACAGTTGTAGTTAAGGATTTTGTATGTTTTATGACAGTTATAGTTAATAATTCTATTTCAGGATTACATTAATAAATACAAATATGTATTTACAGTATATTAAATCTCTGGGCCCACTGGAATATATCCTAAACACACCAAGTCATCACCGAGTCCATCATGGACGGAATCCTTACTGTATTGATAAAAACTATGCTGGCACTCTGATAATATGGGATAGGCTGTTTGGTAAGTTAACATTAATGAGTGTGTTCTATATTGACAAACTCCATGTTCATACTCTCTTAGGTAAAGTGTGAACTCATTTTTGCTAAGCCAGTTTAGTTGGAATGTGAACAGTTTGCTAAATGTTTATTTAAGGATTTTCAGGAAATGTGAAGTTCATGGTTCTAACATGAAATAATGGCCTTTTCCTTCAAATTGTTGTATTTCCTCCTATCTTTATAATTTCTGTTTAACTTAATTTCAGTATATATATATATATATATATATATATATATATATATACTCTGAATTTCTATAGGTTTCTTTGACCCAAAAGCAAACTGTGTTATATAGTATTCTGGCATTGCATGGGAGTGCGCAGTCACTAGTATCAGTTAGTGGGGGTGGGGTCAATTTGCTCAAAAGGATAATGATGATAAGAAGAAGAAGAAGAGAAAGAAATAGACTCAGCCAGATGTGATATAGATTTGGAAACTGAGAATGAGTGTGATATATTGAAGATGATATAGGTACATGAATTGTGAAATGTGGATTATGAATTGGTGATTGGTAATATTTAAAGAATTAGAGAATACAATTTGATGAAAATGAATGAATAAATCACATTTTGAATGATTGGTCACAATTTCAGAGAGAGATAATGTCAGAATGAGATCATGTTTAAGGCTGTACATATTGGTATCATGTCGTAAGGAGAATGATACAATCAAAATGACATCCAGGTGTAATCTGTGATTGGCAGAGACATTGTCAAAATGACATCCAAGTTTAATCTCTGATTGGCAGAGACATTGTCAAAATGACATCCAAGTTTAATGCCTCAATGCTGCCTTTGGATGCCTCTACCCAATTTGCATGCAAGTGCCTTTGGATGCCTCAACACCATTTTCATTCAAGTGACTTTTGATGCCAGCTGTAAACATCAGCAATTTTGTGCAGGATTTTCTTAGTGCTACCTTCAGGGAAAACCACCCCAATTAGATACTATATTCATTGGTTTGAATGACCATTACGTCAGATTATGTGATCATTTTATATGCTCTGGTCAAAATCTGCTATTTAAAGTAACTGGATCTTAATCTCTACTCTCCAAAATGGAGGTGGTGGATTTTGTTCAGTACTTACTGAAGTTTTCAGAATTGGAATCACAACTATGAAAGCTTTAATAACTTAGGTAAAGGCTCTGATACTGATGTATGAAGGCAATAGTTTTTATAAATTATCAAATTCAGTTGATTTAGTGATGTAGACACAGACAAAGAACTTGAAAATTTCAAGTATGATAAATGGCTGCTATGGTTTTAAAGCACATAAAAAATTCTTTTTTGAAAAATAATTGTACAGCTATAATGATTGGATTTTACTCTTAAATCTTTCCATACATAATATATATGTACCAAGAACATAAAATGGTTAAAATTGCTGTTAAACATAACAACACTTCACTGCTTAACAGGCCTATGTGTATGGAGTAGACAAGGTAGCAGGTGTTCTATTTATAGAGCACTGCACTGGTAACTTTGCTACATGCATATCGAAGAGCTGAAAAACCATGCACTCTATGAGGTAAAGGGTTAAGAATACATTTTGCTGCCATGAGTTGTATTATTCATCCAGCCAGAAAGCAGTCAGAGATTACAAAGCAAAATGAAAAATTTGCTTTTCATGTCTGGTATTTAAATCACCTTTGAAATGATCCTTTAGATGTAAGAATGCTTACAGTAGCATGGTAGTTTGTAAAGCACAGAATTCTTGTATTTTTTTTTTTAGGAACTTTCAAGGCAGAGAGGGAGGAGGTAGTATATGGACTGACTCATAACATCAACACTTTTGAGCCTTTTAATGTCCAGGTATGTTCTGTTGTAAACTGAAACTCTATAAAGAGAAAGGTACTGTAAAACCATCATTACTGTGAATGAATTTGTGGGTATTCATTTTTATGGATTTGCTAAACTATTACATTTTCATCTGTCACTAAATTTCTGGAAATGGTGCTATAATTCTGGAGTGACGATAAGTTCTGGAGTTGTCCTGCTATACAGATATAATATTTAATAAAGGTAATCAGTAACATCAATACTTATTTCATTCTTACCCTCAGTATCTCTCTCTCTCTCTCTCTCTCTCTCTCGATTGATTGATATATCGATAGAGATTACTATGCTAAATTGATTCATATATAGCAACTGTTGATGTCTAGGATTGGAGACATTTTGTGTGCGTTAATAACTGCAGAGTATGATTATTATAAGCACTATGTTAATATTTGAATATTTAGGTGTTTA
Source organism: Potamilus streckersoni (assembly GCA_016746295.1). Taxonomy (NCBI): domain Eukaryota; kingdom Metazoa; phylum Mollusca; class Bivalvia; order Unionida; family Unionidae; genus Potamilus; species Potamilus streckersoni. The sequence goes on along the minus strand of JAEAOA010000363.1, from coordinate 1,627,476 downwards.
GCCACACTTTAGTCAAGATTATACAGTAAAACCTCTTTTGAAAGTCAGCTGCTATGAAAGACCTGCTGTTCTGAGAGACTGGCTTAGATATCAGATAGAGAAATAATCTCCATTGAGAGACAACCAATCTTAGACAAGATACTGAGTGCATAAGCAAATATGGAGAACGACCTCTGAGTAGAGACAAAACTGTCTTGAAAGACCAGATATTTTCGGTGCATAAAATATTGTTATCTGAAGAAATGACCTCCAGTGAGAGACCACCTGTCTTAATAGACCAGATACTCAGTGCATGAACTAATATGTATAATGGAGAAATGACTTTCAAAGAGATACCACCTGTCTTGTGAGACTACATATTTAATGCAGCTATTAAATTAAATTGTTTTGTTGAGAAATGATCTCACTTGAGAGACCATGATATGTTGGCAGAAATGGAAATGGTGGTCTCCCAAGACAGTTTATAATGAGATATATAGGGAAAAGCTTTGTACCTTAATTTATCATGCATATATTTTTCTAAAGCTCACTAGCTTAACTGGGGTCTGTGATACATCTTGTTGAGAAAGTCTTATTTACATAAATAAACCATTTTCAACAATTTTGAAACTACTTTTGTTTAAAAGTCACCGACCACGCATATTGTACAAATGAGTAATATTCTTATAGTCATAAACAAAACACATTTGTTATGTATGCACACTATAAAAATGTTTATACAGACTTAAAAGTTATATTTTTAATATGAAAAATTTTTTTGGTAATTTCCATAAACAATTGATAGTTTCTTCTTGCCAAAAACTGACATGATGTATTTATAACTTCTATTCAACCTAACCATTTAAGTTTTAAAGAAGTGTATTACTGAAACATTTTTGTAATATTTTATTGATTAGTTACATTTTTTTATGAATACTGTTTCTTTCTCATTAGTTTGGCTACATAGGATACCTTCTATACAGGATTTACAACACAGGAGGATTGCTGAATAAAATGGGGGTTCTGTTATGTGGTCCAGGATGGTTACCTGGGAAACCTAGAACTGGTGATATAGAGGATATTCCAAAGGTTCTATGCTGACATAGATTTTTATTTTTCTGACATAGTCCCTATTTATATTTATTCAAGAAAGATATAGTGTAGATTTTTTATTTTATTAAATAGAGGAAAAGACAAAATTGTCAAGTTTGACTATAAAATTGTGTACAGTTTGGTATTGAAATATACATAGATAGATAGATAGATAGATAGATAGATAGATAGATAGATAGATAGATAGATAGATAGATAGATAGATAGATAGATAGATAGATAGATAGATAGATAGATAGATAGATAGATAGATAGATAGATAGATAGATAGATAGATAGATAGATAGATAGATAGATAGATAGATAGATAGATAGATAGATAGATAGATAGATAGATAGATAGATAGATAGATAGATAGATAGATAGATAGATAGATAGATAGATAGATAGATAGATAGATAGATAGATAGATAGATAGATAGATAGATAGATAGATAGATAGATAGATAGATAGATAGATAGATAGATAGATAGATAGATACTTACTTACTTACTTACTTACTTACTATATTTAATGAAAGTATCCATTTCTCTCTGAAATATCAAAACCACAACAGAACATTTTAATGAAAGTATCTCAGTTTCTCTGAAATATCCAAAACACAAGAGGATATAGAGGATATATCCATTTCTTGCTGAAATATCCAAAACAAAAGAAGATATATATATATATTTTGTGACATGTAGTCTTCTAATGAAAATAACTCTATTTCAGGTAAAAGCACCGGTAAATAGATATGGACCTCATGTAAACTTTTGGATCAACATCTATGTGGCCATCCATTTTCTTGTGGAATTATATGTATACCAAGAAGTACTGGCAAGCAAAAATGTAAATATTGCTTGGTGATTTTCATGTATTATTAGAGCTTTTTTGTAGCTGGCATATGAACATCATATTTAGCTCATGTAGCCGTAAGACTGAGTTAGTTAATTGTATGGTACTGCATCCAGTGTCTCTAATCCATTATCAGTTGTGTATTATTCAACAAACTGAATCTTCAACTTCACAAAAACCATTGAACATAATTGAACAAATCTAACATCATCCCAGAATTAAGTTGTTTTTTTTTTAATACAAATGATGCCATTCCACATTCAGATGTGAACTCCATTGTTAAAATGGAAAAAATTGAGATGACTTTTTGATCTGCTCAAAATAATTTGACCAAATTTGACAAAAATTACCAATTATCACAAAATACACTGCTCAGAATTCAGCATTGCCCTTCATTAGCTTCAATATATAATTTATATTCAGAAGCTGCCATATGCATACATTTATCAAAGATGACATCATAACCATGTGAGGACAAGAAATAAAGGGTGTATGTAAAAGGTAAATCTGTGCATATCATTTTTGCAGAAGCTGTAAACATATGATGTCTAATACACATTAAAATTTTATTTTTTGTGCATATGCACATTTGTGATGATAGTCAGTCAGTTGACCAACAAGACCTGACAGCATCCTGGATTTGACCAGAAAGCATTATGGTATTTGACAAATTATGCAAAAAAAGCATTTTGAAATTTGACCAACTATACCAGAAAGCATTATAGTATTTGACCAATTATGCAAAAAAAAGCATTTTGAAATTTGACCAACTATACCAGAAAGCACCCTGGAATAAGACCAACTATACAAGAAAGCACCCTGGCATAAGACCAACAATAACAGAAAGCATATTGGTATAAAGAACTTTTTGTATTTCACTTATGTTACAGAAATGTATAGTCATGTTAAAAAAGTTGTTATAATATATACAATCATTGCAATGGAAGAGATTTACATGTAAAGCATCCTGCTGGTCCTAATTGCTTGGCCAATTTCTCTCTAATTTGGTTGTAGTTAGATGTCAGACCCACTTTGGAACTGTGTTATCCTAAACAAATATTGTTGACGAAAATAAAATAAGAAATGCTTACAAAGTACAGAAGATGATATTATAGAAGAAAATGACTTTATATATCATAAAGGAAGAAAATATTTTCAAAGAGATTGGACTGATCAAAAGGTAAAAATTGGACAGAACAGTTCATTTTTTGATAGTTAAATACTGATTCATGCTACAAGTAGACTATATTTTAAGATGCAAGATGTTAAGTATACTGACCGTTAAAAATCTATCATGGATGATCCTTTTTCTGGCTTTTCAAATATCTTTTTGAATAGTGAGATGAGACAAACAAGCACATATGCATAACACATAGCATATATAGTTACAGCAATGGTCATAGAAGAGAGATGCATAAAGGACTATTACACATTGGATAGGTGTAGAGTGTGTTGTCCTTGATCCTCTTGCTTCTTGATGCTAATACATTTTTAACAAAAAATTATGTATTTAACTTTAGCCTCTTTTTTAGTCTGGATATCTTTCCTGTATCCAGCATTTGCTGTGAATTTTATTTATTTGCACTCATTTATATAGAAAGCTCCGAAATAAGCTTAAATCAGAATTTAAGATTTTCACTGAGAAAATTCCAGCATAACATTCATCAGTATTGTGTACAGGTCTGAAATGGGTCATGTCTGAATAAACCCAGCTGTAAACTAGCAATTCACACAAGTTTGAAGAGTATGTTTCTGACTCTGATCACCACATACAGTATCACAGAAAATGCAGAACAATGTTCAGATTTCTATCTTTTCTTCTTTTACTCCATATTGTGCCATTTAATTGTAAACTTCAACATAGGTAAGTCTTAATAGTTTTAAATTTTAAATCATATTTTACATTTTCTTTCTTGTAAAAGCAGAGGATAAATTTACTGCTGTGTTCAGTTGTTTCAATCCTTATAGTCTATATCAACATATGAGAATCATCAACACTAAAAGCAAAAATTAAATCCATTGTTTAAAATATACAATGGTTTTGCTCCAAAACGGTTACAAGATATAATTCGTCTTGTTGTTAACAATGGTACCTGTTCCACTCGATCATCAAATGCTATTCTACCCCCTTTTATGCTGCATAACACTTTATCAAAATTCAATTATGATGTCCATAATTCAGATGTGTTACACATTTCCTGATTCAAATAATAAGTAACCCTTCAAAATTTTAAAGCATCATTGGATCTGGATAAAAACAAAATTCCTTCATTTTATCTTCTTGGTGGATCAAGGTCAGCATGTGTGATTGAGAATCAAACACAGTAACTTAAAAAAGGACTTAACACTGTGTGATTGAGAATCAAACACAGTAACTTAAATAAAGACTTATTGATGTATGATTGAGAATCAAACACAGTACCTTAAATAATGACTTATTGCTGTGTGATTGAGAATCAAACACAGTAACTTAAATAATGACTTATTGCTGTGTGATTGAGAATAAAACACAGTAATTTAAATAATGACTTATTGCTATGTGATTGAGAATCAAACACAGTAACTTAAATAATAACTTATTGCTGTGATTGAGAATCAAACACAGTAATTTAAATAATGACTTATTGCTGTGTGATTGAGAATCAAACACAGTAACTTAAATATTGACTTATTGCTGTGTGATTGAGAATCAAACACAGTAACTTAAATAATGACTTATTGCTGTGTGATTGAGAATCAAACACAGTAACTTAAATAATGACTTATTGCTGTGTGATTGAGAATAAAACACAGTATTTTAAATAATGACTTATTGCTGTGTGATTGAGAATCAAACACAGTAACTTAAATAATGACTTATTGCTGTGTGATTGAGAATCAAACACAGTAACTTAAATAATGACTTATTGCTGTGTGATTGAGAATCAAACACAGTAACTTAAATAATGACTTATTGCTGTGTGATTGAGAATCAAACACAGTAACTTAAATAATGACTTATTGCTGTGTGATTGAGAATTAAACACAGTAATTTAAATAATGACTTATTGCTGTGTGATTGAGAATCAAACACAGTAACTTAAATAATGACTTATTGCTGTGTGATTGAGAATCGAACACAGTAACTTAAATAATGACTTTTTGCTGTGTGATTGAGAATAAAACACAGTAATTTAAATAATGACTTATTGCTGTGTGATTGAGAATCAAACACAGTAACTTAAATAATGACTTATTGCTGTGTGATTGAGAATTAAACACAGTAATTTAAATAATGACTTATTGCTGTGTGATTGAGAATAAAACACTGTAATTTAAATAATGACTTATTGCTGTGTGATTGAGAATCAAAAACAGTTATTTAAATAATGACTTATTGCTGTGTGATTGAGAATCAAACACAATAACTTAAATAATGACTTATTGCTGTGTGATTGATAATAAAACACAGTAATTTAAATAATGACTTATTGCTGTGTGATCGAGAATCAAACACAGTAACTTAAATAATGACTTATTGCTGTGTGATTGGGAATAAAACACAGTAATTTAAATAATGACTTATTGCTGTGTGATTGAGAATCAAACACAGTAATTCAAATAATGACTTATTGCTGTGTGATTGAGAATTAAACACAGTAACTTAAATAATGACTTATTGCTGTGTGATTGGGAATAAAACAGTAATTTAAATAATGACTTATTGCTGTGTGATTGAGAATCAAACACAGTAACTTAAATAATGTCTTATTGCTGTGTGATTGAGAATCAAAAACAGTAACTTAAATAATGACTTATTGCTGTGTGATTGAGAATAAGACACAGTAATTTAAATAATGACTTATTGCTGTGTGATTGAGAATAAAACACAGTAATTTAAATAATGACTTATTGCTGTGTGATTGAGAATAAAACACAGTAATTTAAATATTGACTTATTGCTGTGTGATTGAGAATCAAACACAGTAACTTAAATAATGACTTATTGTTGTGTGATTGAGAATAAACCACAGTAATTTAAATATTGAATTATTGCTGTGTGATTGAGAATCAAACACAGTAACTTAAATAATGACTTATTGTTGTGTGATTGAGAATAAAACACAGTAATTTAAATAATGACTTATTGCTGTGTGATTGAGAATCAAACACAGTAATTTAAATAATGACTTATTGCTGTGTGATTGAGAATCAAACACAGTAACTTAAATAATGACTTATTGCTGAATCACATTTCTAACAGTATATACTGCACATGCCAACAAGACAAAACAGCTGAACACTTTCTGTTAGAATTTCACAAATATACAACTTAGAGACAATGAATTATCTTCACATTACAATTTACAATTAAGACTGTTATTCAGCAATCTGGTGAGATTGATATGCAAATATTTATGGCAGTTCAAACTTTAATAAACTTATCAAAATGATTTTCAGTTTTACACAGGTCATAAACACACAAGTGCATTCAATCTTTGAACTAATTATATATAAAATAATTGATCAAGTATAATTTTATATCTGTATATGATCTACAATATGTAGGTAGACAGATATTGTTAAAATTTCTCTGTAATAGGGGAGATAGTTTTCAATAAACTTCCAGCTTTCTACTGAATGTATCTTTTTATAAATCAAGCAAGAAAATGTTTTTCTTTTAATTAAAGAAATCAACATATGCCTCGAATTGGATGTAAATCAAATAGGAAACATAGCAAATTAATGTTCTATATTCACAGGGCTTGTCACAGACTGCAGTAATTCTATCTCTTACTTACATTGGAATGTCCCTGACCTGCTTTGGACAGATACTGGATGGAAAGTGAGTGAAGTAAAAGCACACATGCTGTATGTAATACATTACACTGGTATAGGTATTATCTGATATTTATATTAGATGAAGGTTTCACTTTCTGACTCTCAGAGATGTAAAACATCAGTCTGGGAAAAGGTGCCATATAGGCGACTCTGATACCATTAAAGAGACTCTATTTATAACTTTCTTGATGTGTCTTTAACCATAGATCCCTTGAAGGGACTATAATAATAGCTATCTTGTTGGGACTCTAGTTATAGTTTTCATGAAAGGACTCTAGCTATATTTCTCTTTAAGGATCTCTAGCTATGTCTCATGAAAAAACAATAGCAGTAGCTTTCTTGTAGGGACTCTAATTACAATTTTCTTCAAATGACTCTAGATAGTTCTCTTGAAGGAACTATAGCTATATCTCTCTTGAAGTAACTCCAACTATAGCTATCTTAAAGGGACTCTACCAATATTTCTCTTGAAGGGACTCAACTTATAGCTCTGTTGAAGGGACTCTGGCTATAGTTTTCTTGAAGAGACACTAGGTATAGCTCTTTGAAAGGGTCTCAAGCTAGAGCTCTCTTGAGCAGAGTCTAGCTAGAGCTCTCATGGTGGGATTCTATAGTTCTCTTGAAGGACTTCTAGCTAGAACTCTCATGGTGGGATTCTATAGTTCTCTGGTAGAGGCACTAGCTATAGATATTATGGTGGGATTCTATAGTTCTCTTGTAGAGGCACTAGCTATAGATATTATGGTGGGATTCTATAGTTCTCTTGTAGAGGCAATAGCTACAGCTCTCATGGTGGGATTCTATAGCTCTCTTGTAGAGGCACTAGCTACAGCTCTCATGATGGGATTCTATAGTTCTCTTGTAGAGGCACTAGCTACAGCTCTCATGGTGGGATTCTATAGTTCTCTTGTAGAGGCACTAGCTACAGCTCTCATGGTGGGATTCTATAGTTCTCTGGTAGAGGCACTAGCTACAGTTCTCATGGTGGGATTCTATAGTTCTCTTGTAGAGGCACTAGCTACAGCTCTCATGGTGAGATTCTATAGTTCTCTGGTAGAGGCACTAGCTATAGATATTATGGTGGGATTCTATAGTTCTCTTGTAGAAGCACTAGCTACAGCTCTCATGGTGGGATTCTATAGTTCTCTTGTAGAGGCACTAGCTACAGCTCTCTTGGTGGGATTCTATAGTTCTCTTGTAGAGGCACTAGCTACAACTCTCGTGGTGGGATTCTATAGTTCTCTGGTAGAGGCACTAGCTATAGATATTATGGTGGGATTCTATAGTTCTCTTGTAGAGGCACTAGCTACAGCTCTTGTGGTGGGATTCTATAGTTCTCTGGTAGAGGCACTAGCTATAGATATTATGGTGGGATTCTATAGTTCTCTTGTAGAGGCACTAGCTACAGCTCTCATGGTGGGATTCTATAGTTCTTTTGTGGAGGCACTAGCTACAGCTCTCGTGGTGGGATTCTATAGTTCTCTTGTAGAGGCACTAGCTACAACTCTCGTGGTGGGATTCTATAGTTCTCTTGTAGAGGCACTAGCTACAGCTCTCTTGGTGGGATTCTATAGTTCTCTGGTAGAGGCACTAGCTATAGATATTATGGTGGGATTCTATAGTTCTCTGGTAGAGGCACTAGCTACAGCTCTCGTGGTGGAATTCTATAGTTCTCTTGTAGAGGCACTAGCTATAGCTCTCATGGTGGGATTCTATAGATCTCTTTTTGAGGCACTAGCTACAACTCTCATGGTGGGATTCTATATTTCTCCGGTAGAGGCACTAACTACAGCTCTCATGAAGGGCTTCTAGCTATAACTCCCATAGTGGGATTCTAGTTCTCTTATAGAGGCACTAGCTACAGCTCTCAAGGACCCCAGTAGCTGAGTTGTCTTAGGCAACCACCTTTATTGGTCACTCACTCTGCATTTAAAATTTTTCCCAAGTGAGCTTTTATTATAGTTTTCAGTTCACTTTTGGACAATATTCAATTATTTTTTCCAGTTAATAATCTATTATCATTTTCAGTTCTATTTTGGACAAGATTCAATTTTTTTCCAAATGAGAGTTTATTTTAGTTTTCAGTTCACTTTTGGAAAAGATTCAATTTTTTTCAAGTGAGAATTTATTGTAGTTTTCAGTTCACTTTTGGACAAGATAAAGTTTGTCCAAGTGAAAATTTATTGTAATTTTTGGCTAAGTTTTGGACAATATTCAGTTTGTCCTATGGAGAATTTATTGTAATTTGTCCAAAGGAGAATTTATTGTAGATTCCAGTTCACTTTTGAGCAAGATTCAATTGAAGTATCTTAACAAAGAACTGAAATAATGTCAAATATACAGACCATGTTGATTTAAGTTGAAAGCAAAGATTTATCCATATGAATATATCTAGTCAGATGTTTTTTTTTTCAGACTGTCTGGAGTATATTTTGAGATAGTCCACTGTCTAGGTTGCATTATGTGTGAAATTATTCTACACCAGTCTGGATTTTTTGGCTCATTAGGAGAACAGTCTGTCAGCATATACTTACTAAGGATCTTCTTCACTTTGTCGGCATCTATCTGGATTTGGGTTCTGTTCAAACAACAGTCAAGTGAAAAGGCTAAGATAAGATAGACTGACCAAAAATGTACAAACATGTAAAATTGTAATGTTCAAATAGACTAGAAAAAGCAATCAAATTCTATTATGAGGTAATCTATTATCCCCAATAAATTGTCTTCTGTCTTTTCCTTTTCTCACCTGCATGTTATAAGATCTTTTATAATTAGATCCTGCATCATATAAGGCCATTCTTGAGACAATTGCTATAATTAGATCCTGCATATTACGAGGTCATTCTCGAGACCCTTGCTATAATTAGATCTTGCATATCACGAGGCCAATCTTGAGATCTTACTAAGACCATTGTTATAATTGGCTCCTGCATATTACAAGGCCATTCTCGAGACTCTTGCTATAATTAAATCCTGCATATTACGAGACCATTCTTGAGACACTTGCTATAATTAAATCCTGCATATTATGAGACCATTCTCGAGACCCTTGCTATAATTAAATCCTGCATATTACAAAGCCATTCTCGAAGCCTTTGCTATAATTAAATCCTGCATATTACGAGACCATTCTTGAGACCCTTGCTATAATTAAATCCTGCATATTATGAGACCATTCTCGAAACCTTTACTATAATTAAATTCTGCATATTATGAGACCATTCTTGAGACACTTGCTATAATTAAATCCTGCATATTACAAGGCCATTCTCGAAACCTTTGCTATAATTAAATCCTGCATATTATGAGACCATTCTTGAGACACTTGCTATAATTAAATCTTGCATATTACGAGACCATTCTTGAGACCCTTGCTATAATTAAATCCTGCATCTTACGAGGCCATTCTCAAGACCTTTGCTATAATTAAATCCTGCATATTACGAAGTCAATCTTGAGATCATACTAAGACCCTTGCTATAATTAGATCCTGCATATTACAAGGCCGTTCTATAGACCCTTGCTATAATTAGATCCTGCATATTACAAGGCCATTCTCGAGACCTTTATCATAATTGTGAGTTAATATTGGCTTGATATAATTTGGTCTTTTAACATAAAAGCAAAATGGTATCAGTGGGTATGCATTAAGAAAGCTATTGCATTAAAAAGGTAACTGCATTATGCAGTTCATTAGTCATGGTAAGCACAAAGAATTCCACTTAAAACGTGCTGGGTATAATCACACACACATCCAATTTATGTATTTCAAGGCTATGCCTGGTTTTGTAATTTTACACTTTTCTCTAAATTCCCAGAATTGATACAGATCTATGTAAATCTGAGTTACATGTAATAATTATTAATGCAAGTACGAAATTTGCAGAAAGGAATCATTAGGGGAATCTGTATTTGATATGCAGGAATGAAATGGGGAAACCTGTGATGTAAATGTAGGAATCATATGGGAAAATATGTGATTTATATATATAAATGACATTTAAACATTATTAGTGCAAATCTGATTTACTTAAAAGCATCATTCATAAATTCATTTTGTGTATTTTTTGCGCTCTCATACAAATTTTTACTTTATCTGTGATTTACATGTCGTCATCATTAATTCATTGATATACTTTATTTTCGCTCAGACATACCAACATGTCATTCCAGTGATTTTACTAGAATGTATCTTAATTAGTTTTATATAGATTTGCTGCGACCTACCAACATGTATGTGCCAATGAATTACATGTAGGTATCATTAATTCATGTTGTGTATTCTTTTAAATGTACAATCATGTATTTACCAAAGATTTACATGAAGGCATCCTTAGTTTATTTCGTGTAGTCTTACTGTAACCTACCAACATGTCTACACCAGTGATTTATAGACATAATCCTTGAGTGTTTTGTAGTTTTGTTCTGACATACTAACAGTCTGTACTAGTGATTTATAAAAACACATTAAGTAATCTTATATTCCCAGATATACTAATTTACATATAATTGTCATAACTTTCAAATTACCAACATGTCTATGCCAGTCACTTACATTTAGGCATAAATAATTAATTTTAGTTTACCAATATGTATATGCCAGTCATTTGCATTTAGACATAATTAATTACTTTTTCTTTGCCAATATGTTTATGTCAGTGATTTGCATTTAGACATAATTAATTAATTTTACTTTGCCAACATGTCTATGCCACTGATTTGCTTTTATACATAATTAATTAATTTTACTTTGCCAACATGTCTATGCCACTGATTTGTATGTAGCATAATTCTTTAGTTTTATTGCTATACCAAACAAATTCAAACTTTTTCATTAAAGTCAAAATTTGAATAATAAATACTTACAGCATATAAATTTAGAAATAAATCACTTAATACAGTCATTTTACCTTGTACATTATTTTATGTGCTACATTGAGGACTGGTTGGTAACTGTTGCATGTTTTAAATACAAGACATGGCTTAGTGACAGTTTTAGTGAAAATATTTGTTCCTGAATTCATTTGGGATGAGAATGGCTTGTATTGAGATACAAATAGATGTTGCATGCATCCTGTTATCAGTGAAGTCATTAGAGTCGTTTTGCATATTAAAATGTATTTGTTATGCAATGAGACAGATGGGCAGACAGACAGACTCATAAAATAATACACTCCACCTTATGGCAGGCATATAAAAAAGTGACATAAATGAAGTCAGAAGAGGTACAATCCTTAAAATGTGAAGTCAGATATCTTATATAATCTCTTTTTAAAAAAGATAAAGACCTGAAAAATCATCACAGGACTTGTCTCAGTAAATATATTGACTTAATATATTACTGCATGCTGGAAGGTACACCCTTAATAAGGATTATATAGACCTAAATTGAGTAGCATTCAAGTTTGATATTGAATAAAATTCAATTTCTAAATATTAATACTAGTGTTCTAATTTTACCTGTGCAGGTCACATGCAGGTATTGATCATAGTGGGTAACTATTTTAATGACGTTCATAGAGCAGGACACTTACTACTCTTATGTCTGTATAGGGTCTGCTATATTTTGTCTTGCAGATTTAGACCCTGGGAGAGACCAGTCTAACAACCACTCAATATGTTTCATTCATTGAATATATGTCAGACTTTCATATTATGTACAAAAAATCTTTTCTGGGCAGCAAGATGGACAGCATCAGTAAGCATCGGATCAATATCCCATAATGCATCCCAACCACAAATGCTGGCATCATGTCAGCCATTATGACATGTCTCTTCATGACCTGACTTGGCCATATAACTCTGATTACAGAGGGATGTGTCCACAGTCGATTAAATAGAATCATCCAACAGAAAATGAACTGGTCCGGTCCCATGACTCGCATATTGCTGCCAAGCTATTCATGAGTATGATGATCAGTTTACCGCTGTAATACTCAAGAACACACCTCATGAAATCAGTTACACATGAATCAGTCTACCCCACATAGTAATGATAGGCAACATGAATCAGTCTACCCCTCACAGTGATGATAGGCAAAATGAATCAGTCTACCCCACATAGTGATGATAGGCAACATGAATCAATCTTCCCCACATAGAGATAATAGGCAGCATGAATCAGTCTACCCACATAGTGGTGACAGGCAACATGTATCAGTCTACCCCACATAGTGATGACAGGCAACATGAATCAGTCTACCCCACATAGTAGTGATAGACAACATGAATCAATCTACCTCACATAGTGATGATAGGCAACATGAATCAATCTACCCCACATAGTGATGAAAGGCAACATGAATCAGTCTACCCCACATAGAGATGATAGGCAACATGAATCAGTCTACCCCACACATGAATCAGTCTACCCCACATAGTGATGATAGGCAACATGAATCAGTCTACTCCACACAGTGATGATAGGCAATATGAATCAGTCTACCCCACACAGTGATGATAGGCAACATGAATCAATCTACCCCACATAGTGATGATAGGCAACATGAATCAGTCTACCCCAGATAAAGCAACATGAATCAGTCTACCCCACACAGTGATGACAGGCAACATGTATCAGTCTACCCCACACAGTGATGATAGGCAACATGAATCAGTCTACCCCACATAGTGATGATAGGCAACATGAATCAATCTACCCCACATAGTGATGATAGGCAACATGAATCAGTCTACCCACATAGTGATGATAGGCAACATGTATCAGTCTACCCCACATAGTGATGATAGGCAATTACACATGAATCAGCCTACCCCACATAGTGATGATAGGCAACATGAATCAATCTACCCCATATAGTGATGATAGGCAACGTGAATCAGTCTACCCCACATAGTGGTGATAGGCAACATGAATCAATCTACCCCACACAGTGATTATAGGCAACATGAATCAGTCTACCCCACATAGTGATGATAGGCAACATGAATCAATCTACCCCACATAGTGATGATAGCCAACATGAATCAGTCTACCCCACATAGTGGTGATAGGCAACATGAATCAGTCTACCCCACATAGTGATGATAGGCAACATGAATCAATCTACCCCACATAGTGATGATAGGCGACATGAATCAATCTACCCCACATAGTGATGATAGGCAACATGAATCAGTCTACCCCACATAGTGATGATAGGCAATTACGCATGAATCAGTCTACCCCACATAGTGATGATAGGCAACATGAATCAGTCTACCCCACATAGTGATGATAGCCAACATGAATCAGTCTACCCCACATAGTGGTGATAGGCAACATGAATCAGTCTACCCCACATAGTGGTGATAGACAACATGAATCAATCTACCCCACATAGTGATGATAGGCGACATGAATCAATCTACCCCACATAGTGATGATAGCCAACATGAATCAGTCTACCCCACATAGTGATGATAGGCAACATGAATCAATCTACCCCACATAGTGATGATAGGCGACATGAATCAATCTACCCCACATAGTGATGATAGGCAACATGAATCAGTCTACCCCACATAGTGATGATAGGCAATTACACATGAATCAGTCTACCCCACATAGTGATGATAGGCAACATGAATCAGTCTACCCCACATAGTGATGATAGGCAACATGAATCAGTCTACCCCATATAGTGGTGATAGGCAACATGAATCAGTCTACCCCACACAGTGATGATAGGCAACATGAATCAGTCTACCCCACACAGTGATGATAGGCAACATGAATCAGTCTACCCCACACAGTGATGATAGGCAACATGAATCAGTCTACCCCACATAGTGATGATAGGCAACATGAATCAGTCTACCCCACATAGTGATGATAGGCAACATGAATCAGTCTACCCCACACATGAATCAGTCTACCCCACACAGTGATGATAGGCAACATGAATCAGTCTACCCCACATAGTGAAGATAGGTAACATGAATCAGTCTACCCCACATAGTGATGATAGGCAACATGAATCAGTCTACCCCACACAGTGATGGTAGGCAACATGAATCAGTCTACCCCACATAGTGATGATAGGCAACATGAATCAGTCTACCCCACACAGTGATGATAGGCAACATGAATCAGTCTACCCCACACAGTGATGATAGGCAACATGAATCAGTCTACCCCACATAGTGATGATAGGCAACATGAATCAGTCTACCCCACATAGTGATGATAGGCAACATGAATCAGTCTACCCCACACATGAATCAGTCTACCCCACACAGTGATGATAGGCAACATGAATCAGTCTACCCCACATAGTGATGATAGGCAACATGAATCAGTCTACCCCACATAGTGATGATAGGCAACATGAATCAGTCTACCCCACACAGTGATGGTAGGCAACATGAATCAGTCTACCCCACATAGTGATGATAGGCAACATGAATCAGTCTACCCCACACAGTGATGATAGGCAACATGAATCAGTCTACCCCACACAGTGATGATAGGCAACATGAATCAGTCTACCCCACATAGTGATGATAGGCAACATGAATCAGTCTACCCCACACAGTGATGACAGGCAGATTCATAAAATCCAAATATGAATAATCTTTATTTACAACATTTATAAGTTACTTAGCTCATGTGGGATTTGTTCAACAAATGTGTGACCAGTTAATGCTACATACAGACTCGGAATGGGATCATTTTACCAACTTTACATTTTTTCTTCATGTCTTTGTGCTAAAATTGTGTTTATTATGCATTTCAATTGCATTCCATTCAGGTTTCCATTTCAGCAACCTTCTAGTTATTTTTTTAGTCTCAGAAATGAAATGGTTTTTCGATTATCACATACATTCATTGTTTCCTTTCGTTTTTGTTCATTTGAATGTGTTATCCAAAAGTAATGAATTGCATTTATCAATTGACAGGACAGTTGCCATTATGACTTGTCTCACTATAGAATCTTGCCTTAATATAATTATTTGCCTTGCTGTAGTGTGTGTTTTCTTGCTATAGTTACTTGCCTTACTATAGTGTGTGTTGTCTTGCTATAGTTACTTGCCTTACTATAGTGTGTTGTCTTGCTATAGTTACTTGCCTTACTGTAGTGTGTTGTCTTGCTAAAGTTACTTGCCTTACCATAGTTTGTGTTGTCTTGCTATTATTACTTGCCTTACCATAGTTTTTGTTGTTTTGCTATAGTTACTAGCCTTACTGTAGTGTGTGTTGTCTTGCTATAGTTACTTGCCTTATTGTAGTGTGTTTTGTCTTGCTATAGTTACTTGCCTTACTGTAGTGTGTTTTGGTCTTGCTATAGTTACTTGCCTTACTATAGTGGGTTTTGGTCTTGCTATAGTTACTTGCCTTACTATAGGGTGTGTTGTCTTGCTATAGTTTTTGCCTTACTATAGTGTGTGTTGTCTTGCTATAGTTATTTGCCTTACTGTAGTGTGTTTTGGTCTTGCTATAGTTACTTGCCTTACTATAGGGTGTGTTGTCTTGCTATAGTTTTTGCCTTACTATAGTGTGTGTTGTCTTGCTATAGTTATTTGCCTTACTATAGTGTGTGTTGTCTTGCTATACTTACTTGCCTTGCTGTAGTGTGTGTTGTCTTGCTATAGTTACTTGCCTTGCTGTAGTGTATGTTGTCTTGCTATAGTTACTTGCCTTACTATTGTGTGTGTTGTCTTACTTGAGATACTATTTTACCTTGTCTTACTATAGTAAAGTCTGGTCTGACTATTGTGGCTTGCCGTTTTATAATGTCTCATCTTAATATAGTGGCTTGCCTTACTATAGTGTCTTGTCTGAGTATAGTATATTGCCTTAATATAGTGTTTTGTCTTACTAAAGTTTTATGTCTTACTATAGTGTATTGTCTTACTATACTGTCTTGCATTAATATAGTGTCTTGCCTTAATATAGTATCTTGAGTGTCTTGCCTTATTATAGTGTCTTGCCTTACTGTAGTGTCTTTTCTTACTTTAATGGCTGGTCTTACTATAGTGGCTTGCCCTAATATAATG
The DNA here is from genome assembly GCA_016746295.1 of Potamilus streckersoni. NCBI lineage: Eukaryota > Metazoa > Mollusca > Bivalvia > Unionida > Unionidae > Potamilus > Potamilus streckersoni. The sequence goes on along the minus strand of JAEAOA010000363.1, from coordinate 1,610,725 downwards.
GCTGGTCTACTATAGTGGCTTGCCTTAATATAGTGTCTTGAGTGTCTTGCCTTATTTTAGTGTCTTGTCTTAAGATAGTCTTTTGCCTTCACTATAATGTGTTTTGTCTTACTATAGTACCTTTCCTTACTATTGTTTCTAGACTTACTATAATGTCTTATCTGACTTATAATGTCTTATCTACATATACATGCTTTAGAAAAAAACTTGCTTAGTGACAGTAATCATCAACATCAGTACCATAGTCTGGTAGACTTTTGGAGCACCACATAAGACAGAACAACAAGCTTCCTCCATTCCTCTTGATGTTTTATCTTTCTCAGTGATTTGCTCAATGTCAAGACTGTCTACCCTCAAATGTTGTCTTCACACCTATTTCTATGCCTGCCTCTCTTCTTCTGTGTACAGTGCCTTGCAGAATTGTCTTGGCAAGTCCTGATGATCATGAGACATGCCCATACCACTGAAGTCTATGTTTGTCACTATGCTCAGGAGGTCTTCATGAGGTTCAATGGCTTGTCTGATCCTTTGCCATGTTTCTTCATTGGTGACACTATCTTTACTCAAGTTTGAATTCAGGACATTAGTGTTACTCGTGAAACTTCCTGGTGTACCTGCTGTTTTAAATGTTCATCATTAACTTTTAGCAAGAGACCTGACTTTGTTTACAACTTGAAATATTATGGAAATGAATTTGATGGCACAAATAACCTCACCATGGTTCTTACATTGTGTCTGGTACTATTGTTTTAATGTTGATTACATTAGAATTGCTCATTTCTTCCTTAACATATTGAGTAGAATCAGTCTCATTAATGTGTTCAGGTTTCAATTTTGGGTGGATTTATTTAAAATATTCACTGGAATTAAAAAGGAATCATTAATACTTTTGGACCATATATTTTTTTTCTAACTACTGTGAAATGATTCAATGACATTTTGTATTATATCATTGAGATACAGCTAGACTGTCAACATATTAGTACATTTGAGGCGATTGGTACATCAGCACATTAAAATATTGGAATTCATTCTGATTACAACTGGAATTTGTTGGAACTCTATACATTTGGACTCGGGATATAACTTTAGGACTACCAGGGATTCAATTCACTATACTGTCTTTTTTTAAAAATATAATTTTCACTTTTCATTCTAGGCAAATAAATTATTTATTGAACTTTGTAAGTGTGTTGGTTTTAGCTCTTTTCTGTTACTTGGTTTAAAAGTCGTAATAAAATATATATATATATATATATATATATATATATATATATATATATATATAAGCCATTCAAAAAACCATTCTATTTGGCAATAATTATAGCCTTTTCACTTAAACATTTTAAATTTTGGGCAAATCTCAAGCAAACAATTAGCTAATGATCTGACCTGGAATTAATATAATTATGTTTATTTAAATTATCTCCTAGAAGAAATACATGATGGTGTACTGAGTGCTTGTAAATATCAGGCTTGGAGGAGAATTATTAAGGTTACATGAATAGAAATTATGTTACATCATATGAATTGCATAGATGTCCAACAAGACTCATGGTTAACCAACTGTTATATATTACAAGCCAACTAGTCTCATGTCGGAATGATTAACCAGCTGTTATATATTACAAGCCAACTAGTCTCATGTCGAAATGATTAACCAACTGTGTTGTATATTACAATCTATACAGATAGCCCATTGAATTTCTGTCTGAACGTTTATCCAACTACATTAATTGATAGGTTCATTGACCGTCATAGAAGAGAATGAAAGAAAAAGTAAACAAGAAAAAAGTTTAAAATCATGGATGGATCTACTTCAAAACAAAGCTAGTTTGAACATTTCAGTAAATTCTATAAGTGTCCGTCTAGGCTGCTGTCCGATTGTATGTTAGATAGTACAAACTGTCTAGGTGCCCCAACGTCCGATTAACGGAAAGAATGCATTTTTGTAAAATTTTGATTAAAATATCCATCACAAAGGTTGAGTAGCAAAAGATGTAAATGATCTTTCCTACATCTTAAAATATAATGACACGTATATCTTCTACCAGATATGTATTTCTTCAAATAAGCTGAAAATTTCCCGAAAAGTTTCAGAAACGTTTGCAGACGTGACAAAATTCCCGTGTATAATTTTCACGTAACATTGTGGATGTCAGGGGAGATAAATGTGTTTCCCTTGTATCATTTACGCATAGGCAGTAACTGCCTTAAACTATTTTGCTCCTGCTATAACATTTGGTAATAATTGTTCAAAAGTTTTTCTGATTCTAATGAATCTTGATTAAAAATCACATGGCATTAAAAGTGTTGGAATTTAGCAGTTTGATATACCAATATTATTGGTATATCAAATTGTGATCTGCCCATGGTGCAATAATACGCATATATAAATATTCTAGCGACCGTACTCGGTTGATTTTAGATACATGATGAATTTCCACACATGAATCATTAGTGACGTATAAAAATAAAGATAAAAAGTATTAATATTCTTCGTTTTCTAAATGAATTTAATATGGTATACATTTTCATCACAATCCTTTCTACTTTCTGTTCCCTCTCCCCTCTAATGCATAACGGACAAACTACGCAAAAATATGGAGTACGAGAGAAAAGGAATTTGGGCTGGATTAAAACCTTGAAATAGAAATTACACCAAGTAACCAACAAGAATATAGTTGGTCGTAATTATACGTATTCACTTAAATTTCCTTGGGATTTATCTACAGTGTTTTTCAATGATGCAAAGTTCCACACTGTGTCGACATTATACAGTAAATTCCTTGGTTACGTGGTATACATACTGTGATGTATTTAATGTCTTGTTATTGATTCTTAAACATAATAAATTGTTTTAGAATCGATTATCATTAATTAATTTGAAAAATCGATAATCATTAATTAATTTGAAAGTGTCCAAGGCCTCTCGATCTTTCGACCATCGTAGCAAGATTCTGACTCAAATCTATGAAATGACGATCGTAGAGAATATTCTTTTGTGTTTTCCCATCTCCGGGCTTAGAATGATGGTAAAAGTTGAGTCACACCGACCAAAGAAAGAGAGAGGGAGGTATTGTCAGTGGTACTGTTGATAAAGCAGGATAATAACTTAATTCAATTTTAATTTTATTAAAATATTTTAATTAATTCTTGTTGGTTCGGCATTTCGCTTAGTTTATATTCCACATTAATCTCCATAAGCCGGTAGGTGAATGGCTTAGGGTTTTGTGAATGACGTAGCTAACCGAGTGTTTGTAGTGCACTACTTTTTTGTTAAAACCATCTTTCATGTTTAAATTATAAGTTTTTATTATATTGATTTAATGTGAAGAAAACTAGAAACTGAAAAAAGAAATGTCAATTTATCAATATGCAAAAATGATTGTGAATAGCCACAAAAGGCATATAACTAGATTTTATATCAGACACATTCTTAGATAAAAGGAGTACCGTTAAAAGGGCAAATAAATGTATTTGTATGTGATATAAATAAAATATATGTACAGTATGTACGCCTTATCAATGATATGCCATTTGTATAAAATTTTCATTTAAATGAAAGGAGGCAAGCCTCGTTTCCTTTTAATGAAAAATACATCTCGTGGTATATCATTGATACAGCGTACACAAACACGTATTCGTATGCATATATATATATATATATATATATATATATATATATATATATATATATATATATATATATATATATATATACAAAAAAGTCTAAATACAGTGTAAAAACAACATATATTTATGTCACATTGTGTAAGTGGTGTAAGTAACTCGGTATATGTAATGTGAAAGCCAGGCACATAGTACAGTGCTTAACATCTGCATGTAAGTAAATCGTTGCATGTAAACTACAAACTAGGTAAATTATGCAGTGCTATAAATATCCAAGCCACAGTTTCATTTGACAAGTCCAAATTTCTTCCTGAATACTTTTTGATCTACTAGTTCGAACTGCTTTATTGGTAGCTATGATTTATGCACAATATATTTGGCATACGTTGGATCTTCTTTAAAGGGTCATGCCTTATCTCGCAGACAAGTTTCAGGATTTCTTCAAATTTAAGTTTACAGTGGAAAGGTTGAGTTAAATTTTATACCAGAAAGCAGTGATTTTGTCATCTACTTCCATTAAACTCTTTGAAAAGTAATTGATATTGTCTGAAGTATCTAAAACAAGATAATTTAAAATCCTCTTATTACGATAATGCTTGAAACTTTATCTGAAAACGTGGCATGGAATACGTATAAATTACGTATTTTTGTAAAATATTTGTTAAAATATTCATGGCAAAGTCTAATTAGCGGAGGATCAAAGCGTTGTTTCCTACCTCTTAAAATATAATGATACCTGTGTATTCTGCTAAAGACGTGTATTTTCAACCAAAGACGTGTTTATTCTACCGAAGACTTGTTTCTTCTACCAAGGCGGTGTATCTTCTACCAAAGACGTGTTTATTCTACCAAAGACGTGTATCTTTTACCAAAGACTTGCTTCTTCTTGCAAAGTCTTGTTTTTTTTCTACCAAAGACGTATATATTCTAACAAAGACGTGTATATTCTACCATAGACGTGTGTATTCTAACAAAGACGTGTATATTCTACCAAAGACTTGTTTCTTCTTGCAGAGTCTTGTTTTTTCTACCAAATACGTGTATCTTCTACCAAAGACTTGTTTCTTCTAGCAAAGTTTTTTTTTTTACCAAAGGCGTGTATATTTTATTAAAAGGCGTGTATCTTCTACCATAGACTTGTATCTTCTACCATAGACTTGTATCTTCTACCAAAGACATGTATCTTCTATAAAGGACTTGTTTTCCTAGAAAAGTCTTGTTTCTTCTACCAAAGACTTGTTTCTTCCACCAGAGACGTGTATATTCTACGAAATACTTTTTTTTTTAGCAAAGTCTGTTTATTTTGAATTTACTATAAGAAACAAGTCTTTGGTAGAAATCTGTTTGAATTCTACCAAAAACTTGTTTCTTATAGTAAAGTCTTGTTTCTTTTCTACCAAAGATTTGTTTTTTCTACCAAAGACGTGTATATGTTACCAAAGACTTGTATCTTCTACCAAAGACGTGTATCTTCTACCAAAGACGTGTATCTTCTACCAAAGACGTGTATATTCTATCAAAGACAATAGCTGTATATCTTCAAATAAGCAAAAAGACTTTCGGAATATTGGCAGACTTCATACTGGTCCCGATATTCATGAAGTACTTTATCTGCTGTCAGGGGAGATAAATGTGTAGACCTTGTGTCATTTAAGTTTCTGCTCCTTTTGTAACATTTGCTCATGAAAGTTTCACAAGATAAAACAATTATCCCAACATTTCGTGTTCAACAAAATTCTCAGTTGAAAAATTAACATACATCCAAACTAATGTAAATTTAATTATACATACATACATACATACATACATACATACATACATACATACATACATACATACATACATACATACATACATACATACATACATACATACATACATACATACATACATACATACATACATACATACATACATACATATATGCATACTATATACATGAATACTACATACATACATACATACATACATACATACATACATACATACATACATACATACATACATACATACATACATACATACATACATACATACATACATACATACATACATACATACATACATACATACATACTACATACATACATACATACATACATACATACATACATACATACATACATACATACATACATACATACATACATACATCCATGCATGAATGCATGCATGCATGCATGCATGCATACATACATACATACATACATACATACATACATACATACATACATACATACATACATACATACATACATACATACATACATACATACATACATACATACATACATACATATATGCATACTATATACATGAATACTACATACATACATACATACATACATACATACATACATACATACATACATACATACATACATACATACATACATACATACATACATACATACATACATACATACATACATACATACATACATACATACATACATACATCCATGCAGGAATGCATGCATGCATGCATGCATACATACATACATACATACATACATACATACATACATACATACATACATACATACATACATACATACATACATACATACATACATACATACATACATACATACATAACATGCCGTTCAGTTTTTCTTCCCCTCATTCATCCATCATCCATATATCCACCCAAATAAAGATATGATAGTATATATCTACAAATGCATACCCACAAATAAGTATCAAAGAAAAGTATATGCAAAACCATTGATATTTTGCAAGGCACATAACAACAATAACAAGAAGAAATATAAAACGGCGACCGACGAATATAATTATGAGGCACTTAAACACAGAGACAGCGTTTGAGAGACCAACTATATACAAAAATAATTAAAACTGATATAAATAGACGGAAAAAAACACAGAGCTAGAGTGTCTTGGTAACAAGACTTTAAACAGAACAGTAGGTTATGTCTAAAGATAATACACTGAATTAAATCTTATATCCCCTATTTCAGGTCAAAGGGTACTCAGAAAATGATGTCTGCAGCTCTAGCTGAGAACACAGTCTCTACAGGGAGATCAGGCTTATGACGCCAAGGGCCAGACAGAGAGGCGTGCAGTCTGACTAAAATCAGATCTGCACAATCCTACATGGAAATCGGACAGACAACGATACAAGTTTATGTTTCAGTGACGTTTCAGTCCACTTATTTTTGTGTAGCATATCAGACAAAACGTTAAAAGTTTGCGCTCGGAAGATAAATCATTAGTAACAGTTATATGCCCCGAAAGACGTGTGTCACCTTTAAAAATTTGAAAGCTGTGATTGAATTGGTGTACTACAAGGTCAACAGAACTTGACCTCTAACTGGTGACTGTGAAGATCTATTTACAATCATACTGGAAAGGTACGAGCTGCAGAAAAGAAAGTGATGGAGTATCACAACTTTGTAAGAATAAGGATGGAAAAAATTTCATAAATATGCAAGATGGAAATTGTATTGCGATTGCTGTGAAATCCACAACATGAAATCCGTGCTTTTGATATATTTTACCTTCTTGCAAACACACTTTAATCGATGGAATATATATATATATATATATATATATATATATATATATATATATATATATATATATATATATATATATATATATATATATATATATATATATATATCACATTTATTCTTAGTTATGTATATTTGGATGCATTTTCTATTACCGAATGCAAATAATGCATGTCTTTGAAGTGCGATTATTGCGACAAAAAATTATTGTGTTTCATTTGTTTTCACTCCTCTTCTGTTCAGATTAAACATTTAAATATCAACTTTCAATTAAATGACAACATTCCCACTGTTGTTTTAATTTTTATATTTCCATTTTATCATATCTTATTAGATATACCAGAATAACGTGCTGTAGTTGAGGAATGGTGACTTGGTCTGCTTTCATAACTTTCAAAAATACTGTGTATTCCTATTTAGAGGAATAAAACATCTGGAATTGAGACTGCTATTAAAATTACTCTTTATAATTTTACAAATGAATTTCTCTCTCTCTATTTATTTATTAATTTATTTATTTATTTATTATATTTGTTTATTTATTTATTATTCTAAAGATAATCCATTTCATTAAAATAATGTGACGGGTAATATTTGAAGAGCTTCTACATTACATGCATTCGGATATTTACAGCGTATATTATGAGGTTTGCATTGCGGTTATTTACAACGTTATAGAATTCGATTTGCATTTACTTACGTAAGTCCTTTTATTTATAGCACCATCGTATGTCTTTTCTTGCATGTTTAAAAATATTAGGTTATTTGCAGTACTGTATTTAGCTAGGCATTTGGGCTGGTGACAGTACTGTATAATGTTAGATGAGATGTTATTGACAGCACAATAATATGTGCCTAGATTTTGTATTACATGTACGAGGTTATTTACATCGCTAAACTGTTTATTACATGAATGAAGTTTCATATAGCACAGCAGTATGTGCATAGCCTGTACATTACATACATCATGACCTCTATATCACTATGCCATGTGTTTAACATGCACAATACATGCATAACAAATTAGTTACCTCACTATGCGATGTGTTTAACATATACGATACATTCATAACAAATTAGTTACCTCACTATGCCATGTGTTTAACTTGTACGATACATGCATAACAAATTAGTTACCTCACCACTATGCCATGTCTTTAACTTTTACGATACATGTATAACAAATTAGTTACCTCACTATGCCATGTGTTTAACTTGTACGATATATGAATAACAAATTAGTTACCTCACTATGCCATGTGTTTAACTTGTACTATACATGATTAACAAACTAGTTACCTCACTATGCCATGTGTTTAACTTGTACGATATATGTATAACAAATTAGTTACCTCACTATGCCATGTGTTTAACTTGTACTATACATGATTAACAAACTAGTTACCTCACTATGCCATGTGTTTAACTTGTACTATACATGATTAACAAACTAGTTACCTCACTATGCCTTGTGTTTAACTTGTACGATATATGTATAACAAATTAGTTACCTCACTATGCCATGTGTTTAACTTGTACGATATGTGCATAACAAATCAGTTCCTTCACTATGCCATGTGTTTAACTTGTACGATAAATTCATAACAAATTAGTTACTTCATTATGCAAAGTGTTTAGCTGTACGATACATGTATAAGAAATCAGTTACCTCTATGTCATGTGCTTAACTTGTACGATACAAGCATAATAAATTATTTGCATCAATACACTATACATCAGGTTTTCTACATCACCACGGTAAGTTCTTAGCTTATACATTTCATTAATTAGGTTATTTACAAAACTATAATATGATCATGTTGTACGTTACATGCAAATCAGATTATTTAGAGCACTTTAATATGTACTTCTCTTGCATGTTACATGCATATTGGGTTATTTACAAACCTATAATAGAGGCCACGAGTGGCCAAGTGGTCTAAACCGCTCTCCGTTATAGATCACTGCCATCTCACCTCTGTCAGCATGGGTTAGAGTCTAAGATTCGGCGAATGTGGATATGTGAGAAACCTTGCCAGTAGCTTCTCGTGGGTGGGTGGTTCTTTCCGTGGATTTTCCGGTTTCTTCCTCCACCATTAATAATGGCCGCCATGTATTTATCGTGTGTTGAAAAATGGCGTTAAGCCCCACAACAACAACAACAACAACAACAAAACTATAATATTTGTATAGCTTTTACTTTATATGCATATCAGGTCACTGCTTCAATCTCATCGAACCAGGATTTTACATTATCTTGATATTCCTTGACAGTACCAGTTAATTTCCTTATGGTAAAATTAGTAGAAAAATTTCAAAATTAATATTTAGGTACACAATTTAATGCATGTTATAACTGAAAAAGCGTGGAGGTATTCCTCAAATATGAGATAATTCCCAGACTTTTCTCAGAGACGCAAAACTCCGTTAAGGAAAATCTCGATATTATGACAATATTCTTGTCCATGCTATTTGCTGAATATTCTGTGCAAAACACATTGCTGCCAATAAAACATTTGGAAATAGATCAAAATGCCTTGGGGAAGAAATTTGGAGACGTTAAATGAAACTTTGATTTGAAGATTTAAAGCAGTTTGCACGGTTGCGTACGGCGTAAAAAGCTGTTACATTACTATACTATTCCTTAGGTCGCATGTGATTTACTTCAGGTTATTTACAGTAATATACTATATATCTGCATACAAATCATGGTTATGTATGCATATTTGTTTTATTACCTGTAATTTAAAGACGAAATGAGATATAGAGTAGTACACAGCATTCAAGATTCAGATTATGTTTACTCACTTAAAGATGCTTGTATCAGATCTGTCCGTGTGTCTATACGTATGTCGTGTGTTAATAATGAAATATATCGAGTTATTTACAAGTTTGTTATATTATCAGTCAAATTAAGAATATTTTAGAGAAAAGAAAATGAAAAGATAAAGCAAGCTTTATAATTACTTGAATCTAGATGTCCATAACTCTTTGAAATAAGGAAGTGAAATTATATATTACATTAACAAATCGCCTTACACGAAAGAAGTTGTTAGTATTATATGATTAGAACACGTATAGACTCAAATAAGGCCTCGTTTTCGATCGACGTTTTAAAATAATAATGCATGCTTACACCAGCGAAATATTGGGGATTTAATTTGTATCCTTTTGAATACAACATAGTAAATTGATACTATTGACAAATAATCACTTTGACCTACAATGGTAAAACTTCCTGATATTTATACTGATTGATAAGAAGAATTAGTTAGAAACTCTGTCATTGAAATTACACTGTAGAACGTGAAATGTAATTTTACGTATAGTAATAATTATTCTAAGTATTTGAATTGCAAGTTGAATATCTTGAATAATGTAAAAATGTATTATTCAAAATTTCAAGAGTCCAGAAGTTATCAGCTTTAAGAGTTCAGACATTATCAGTTTCAAGTGTTTAAACGTTATCAAACTATCTAAGGTATAAGGTACTGAAGCGTAAACAATTTCGTGCGATTATGCAATGTTTGACTTATTTGTACTACCATAAAATTGGCAAACAACTGTCATCAGCACGGATTGCAAAAGCTCAACTTGACTTGACACGCAACGATGAAACGACAACCTTAACTGCTTTTCTGAAGCTTGCGAAGAGTGGCAATGATTTTACTAAAGCAAAATCTTATTCTTCTCAATATAATCAATCCGCGACCCCAAAATGTTTTTGGATGTCTCCCTTTTAAGAACAGTTGTTACTTGTAGTTATTGTTAGGACGGACTCTATCGGGCCGGCGCACATCACTAAAAGAATTGATCACGAGATAGACTGCTGCAGATATTTTTGTTTGCTCACAGTAATTCGCATTCGACTGTAAATAATATGCTTTCAAAATCACATGCAATGGATTGAAAATCGTTATATTATCTCTAAGAATATATTACATTTGTGGACGCAGAATTCAACATTATTTACTCATGAAACTGTTCAAAACATTTGTATGTGTACACGTTAGATATTATCAATAGATCAATCCATGATTCCCATAATGCAATTATCAATAGAACAAACCAAGAAATACATATTTCCCGTAATGAAATATCAATAAAGCAAAGCAAGCGATTCATGTTATAATAATATTCAAACTTGATTCACAATAATACGATTCTGCTACGAACATAGTCTAAATCTGTATTTATTAGAAATATTTGTCTATTTGATACTAGGAAGTGAAATTACAATTAGAACATGATATATGATGTCAACGCAAGAGATGGTCAATCTCGTGTCCAATAAGAAATCATTATTTATTTGATACTAGGAAGTTGTAAAAAAAAAACATTAGAAAAATGATATCTGATATCAGTGCAAAAGATGATCAGCCTTATGTCCAAAAAGGAAGTGACTCATTGATAGATATCATATATATTGACATGCGAAGAAACAACCTCAGTGTCACAAGCGCAGTCTAGGCTGCAATTCAAAGTTATTGGAGAGCTTCTGTAATAATCTTGCCCACATTTCCAGAACAGTTATAAATATTACGCAATGAACTACTTTGTATGGCCAAATATATCAAACCAAACAGCCTTCATAAACAAGAAATAGATTTGTGATTGCAAGGGGATGTAGATGAGAGAGAGAGAGAGAGAGAGAGAGAGAGAGAGAGAGAGAGAGAGAGAGAGAGAGAGAGAGAGAGAGAGAGAGAGAGAGAGAGAGAGAGAGAGAGAGAGTCTTTGCTATTTTACATTGTGATATGGAGGACTGGCGTACAAACTAAGAGAGAAATTTGAAATTACAATCGATATTATGCATGTCTTATTAAAGTGAATTTTCCTGGGGTACATTTTTATTATTTTCAAACCTCTTACTCATACTTTATGTAGTTTAACGTTGGTGCTGAAGTGTTAAATCCGTGAGAGTGGGTACTAAAATTCATGACTATCAATAAGTTTAAGCCCACTGAAGTACATTCAATTGAGGGAAAGATAAGTTGTGAGACTCCTCGAAGTTTTTATTTGCACTTACAGCTCTGATAACATAACTGCCACCGACACAAGACGAAATCTGCCAGAAACTTGCAGATAATTGTTTTCGTCATCAGTTGAACCTTGCATTGAAAAGAATTTGCCTCCAGTAAAAGATAACATAACATATATAAAGTATAGGCATGCATTATCTAACGATGTCAAGTTGTTGTGGGGTTTAACGCCATTTTTCAGCACAAGATAGGCTATACATGGCGGCCAGTATTAATGGTGGAGGAAAAAACCGGGAAATCACCGGAAAGAACCACCGACCCACGAGAAGCTACTGGCAAGCTTTCTCACATATCCACATTTGCCGAATCCTAGACTCGAACCCACGCAGACAGAGGTGAGATGGCAGTGATCCGTAACGGACAGCGCTTTAGACCACTCGGCCACTCGAGGCCCCAACGAGGTCAAGTGCATTGAGCCTTTCAAATATGTATTGCTGACATGACAGAAGCGATGCTTATAAAGGATACTCATTATATAAGTGCATTCAGCGGCGTTGTTTATGACGTCACCTGGGTGCGGTTAGGAGAAGGCATACATTCGGGAGATTACGTGCAATTCAGGTCAATACAGAGTGTTTTATCACATTTGTGGACGTATATACTTATCAACACATGGCTTGTTGTCGGAATGGTTCTAAGTGAGGAACGTATTTCAAACTGATCACCGGTCTGCATAATTTCATTTGTCATAGTGCTGCAGTTTAGATTCCGCCCATTTTGTTATTCATCCGATTTGCCATTCCTATTTCAATATTTCAAAATTTGCGGTTAAAAATCACCGCAAAGGCAAGTATACAACTTTACTTTCCTAAGCAAACACTAATTATGTACAGAAAATTAGGGCAACTCAGAAATAAAAGCAAAACCTTAGGCCTACAGGTTTGCACACGAACAATTTTTCATCGATGCAAACCCTGTGTTTCATTGCATGTTGTTTTATTGACAGTCAAGCCTTTCAAAGAATGTAGGTCAATCTTGAAATGAACTTCACCGTGAAGTCATCTTTGAAGGTATTTGTCTCCGCTTTTTTAACTCTTCTTAAATATCAGTTTTCTATTTTCGTTTTTAATACGCCCATGCAAGGATGTGAACGTGCTTCCTCAACTCTTTTCATCGATTCTGAAGCCCTCCACAGTGTGAGTAACTTTGTAAGTTATCGTTAATGACTTAAGATTTTATTTCTGATGTGGATGTTAATTGAAAATGATAATCAGTTCTGACGTAGGGATATATAACAATATGCATTGCCACGTGCCTTGTAAAACTCTTTAGTTGTGCCAGATTTATCATAAATATTCTTTTTCTTCATCATTTAAACCCTCTTAGTAACAATCTTCGTTAAGTCGCAGCAGAGACGTTAACAAGGAATGTAACTTATTGTGAATTTCAAGGTATAGAAACACATAATGGACGTTAATTCATTCGTGAATTGACAAAAGATAGAAAAGTATAAAGAACTTTTTACTTTTGATATATGTCTATTGTTTCAATACTACATATACATTTCTTTAATTAAATTTAGATGTAGTAATATCATATTTTGTGTTTTATTTCCAATTCTTACAGCCTTTTAAGTTAATTGATAGTTCTTACCTACGAATTAAAACGATGTTTGAATATGAATATTTGATATGATGACTTGTGGTTCAGGGTTATGTTAACTGTATAAAAGATATTGCAAGATAAGATCTGAAATACTTCATGGAAAACTGACACCAACTAGTGTCAGCCAAATCTGATGTCGGATATATTCTATATTTTTTATGTGTACAGTTTGAATTCTTAAAACGGAGTTAGAGGTTTGATACACATATCTTCAATAATCTTCAATAATTTTGTACTAATTGACCGTTCCTCAATTAATCTTTTCTAATCTACTCTCAATTCAAATGTGCCAATGAAGAAATAACTGAACAGACGTGACAAATCTGTTTGTTGCAGTTTATCTCTTTAAAGTCATATAGTTATCACACTTTAACGCGTATAAGACACATTACCTTCCAATTAGATCTACCACTCTATCTGATATATTTGAAAACAACTCTAGGAAACGAATAGTTGCTACGAAATTATATGGGTTTTGTTAATTGCATTTATTCAACTATATTGGTTAACATTTTTGCAGCATGTACATTTTAATAATGCAGCTATAGAACTGATCAACTGCTTCCGTGGAATTAGATACGCCTATATCCAGGGGTGCATTTTTATTATAACTCTCTCACTAGAATGAAAGTTGCAATATAATTGTGGCTCCCTGACGAAACAGTGTGCGACATCAATGCATAAATCTCGACCGGTGCCATGCAATAGGATCGATATATTCAGGTTAAAGGTCTAGTTCAATAGTTGTCATGGAGTTACACAATCCGCTAAGGCATACCGGTGTATTTTGTATGACTACAAAAGGTCCAGTCACCTATTCGGAATAGTATTACAACCGTAATGTTAGGTCAGGCAATGAAAGCCTGCTGTGGGTAACATGTAATTCGATACAACCTGTCGCATGGTCGAGTAGTCGGCGATTAAACATGCAACCACATTGGTACAATTTCACCGATGAGGAGGGCGCACTGGGCGTTCTGGCAAAACTATATCAAAATCTGTCGCCAAGGTCAGTGGTGGACCACCGAATCGCGAGATGTGGCGCCCTTAACAACAGAAATTAACATGCCAATTCTCTGGTCAGCCTCTGCAGCAAGGAGATGGCAGCATGTATCGGCTAGTCTTTGCCCGTCGCTAAACATACTAATTTGCCGTGAGTGATACTGGTCAACGCAAAAGCTAGCTTTACTTCAAATCCTTTCATACAGCTCCTAAGAAAATGGTTACAACAGATAAGACTCATAACAAGATAACCGAGTTGGGATTTCGGATTAGCATAAAAACACGGCTGATGGCAATACAAATGCAATATTTCTTGATGTATGATTTAAATAAGAAACGAATATGATTGATACGTGAGTGTATGGGTCCACATATTAGACGAAATAGCATAAGTTCGCACGAACCTACTCGTGTCAGAAATACCAATACTTATATATAATCTTATATTGTACAAGGAAAAACGAAACTAAGATTCGCGGTATATCACAAAATGAAAACGAGTTTTACACAATTGCAAAACAAATGAAACATTCACTCAAAATAGTGAACTGATATTTTACTCAAACAGTAAAACAATATTATCCACTCGAAATAGTGAACTGATATCTTACTCATATTAGCGACCTAATACAGTAAAATAAATGAAGTTTTCACTCAGAATAGTAAACTAATGTTTTACCCATAAAGTAAAACGATAATAAAGCAGATATCACAAGATATCTTTTCACTTCCTAAACACTTGGCATAGCAAGACCCCGAAATAAATAACTTACATACCTCTAGTTTCTAACTAACGGACACAACGTTCCTTAATGTATCCTCGAAATTTTACTGTGAGGCATTTATACACAGGCAATGTAGCTTTACATCGTCTGTGCAATTCATGTTTTCGGGTTTTCCCATCGAAAACACAGCGCTTGCGGCATAACATAAACCGAACTCACTGTTTCGAAATAATATAGAATATACATGAATAATCCTCTGGTATTGTTGTACACAAGAAACTAAACCCGAGTACATGTATTTAATAAAGAAATTGATCTATACAGTTTAATGACAATACCTCCTCCCTTAAAATAGTAACGATCATTAAATCATCCGATTTGAATACTGAAGGAAAATGATCTGCTAGTTTCACACTACTTACAAAATCAGCACCCATATTTTCGGACCCTCGAATCGCCTCGATCCGAAAGCTATAAGATTGCAAAGACAACGCCCAGCGTATCAATCCTACGTTTGAGACCTCTTCATTGTTTAATTATAAAAGCGGCAGAACAGTAAAATCTCTCCCGAAAAGATATGTATGGAATTTTTTGATCCCCCATACCAAGGCTTGGCACTCCTCAATCACGGAGTAATTTTGCTCCCTAGAAAGCAGTTTTTTAATTGCATGAGTAAGTGGCAATTTCATCCTCTCCTTCTTTTGTAGCAAACCAATCCCCATAACGGACGCATCAGTCCGCAGCACAAAAGTTTTGTTCAATTCTGGCAACTTTAATGTTGATACACTTATCAGTTTCTTTTTTATAGAGTTAAATGCATCTTCCTGGTGAACACCCCAGAGAACTTCATTCGGTTGCCATTTCCGAGTCAAATCTGTTGATGGCCTGGTAATGGCAGCAAAATTGGGTACAAATTTCCTGTAAAACACAATCAAACCTAGGAAGACTGTACTCGTTTCTTGGTGTCCAGTCTAGGTGCATATCTGATTGCTCCTATTTTGTCTGGGTGTGTTTTCAACTGGTCTAGTTCACTTACAAGATGGCCCAAAAATTCAAGGCCAAAATACCCTACACTATATTTGATTAGCCGTGAAAAGGCTATCGAATATATCCCTTAATATCTTACCATGTTCATCCCAGGTATATGCATAAATAAAGATATCTACAAAACTGTCAACGTTTTCCATACTGTTTAGTAGTTTGCGCATGAGACGCAAACTCGACGCTCCGGCGTTGACTAAACCGAAAGGCATGATTTTAAATTGATAAAGACCTATGGGATTCGCGAATGAGGTTAACTCACGGGCATTACCAGCGATTAGTACCTGAGAATATCCTTCGTAAGGTACAACTTGGAAATGTATTTATGATCTGCCAACTTTGAAAAAAAAAGCTTTCTATGTCAACTCATTAATTTATGTCATGACATCTGAGACGAAATGTGCTTCACAATCCTTTAAGTACCTCTTCGGGCATTCCGACCCTGCTGATTATGCTTACAAGCGCTTCAGCTACAAGCTCGGTTTAAATCGATGACAAAGCTATGGTATCAGGGTAGCTAGTGGCGTAGTCTACGATTATTAAGATGTATCGGATTTTCTGATCTGTATGTGGAAATATGGGGCCTATAGTGCCAATTGCTATTCTCGTAAACGAAGTATCTATCAGGGGCATCTGACCTAACGGTACTCTATTTATCTTTCCTTTAGAGATCGTATTTTGGCAAACATCACACGAACGATAATACCGTGCTACGTCGCTTTTGACACCAAGCCAATATAATTCTCCTATCCACTTTTCAGATATTTTCTTTACATCTAAATGACCTGCTATGCTCAATTCGTGCGTGCCCTTGAGTACATGCAACCTAAATTTCTGGGGAATGACTAATTGCAAACGCTTCCTACCATCAGCAGTAGTATACTATACATTAAACCCTTGCGATATTCCTCTCTCGTTTTGTTTGCAATAGAACTGAATTTCTTTGATACTCCCTGTTCTTATTTCTCTCCTATCTCCAAAGCTTTTAACCACCCTTGTTTTTTTTCTTTCTAACTTTATATTTTCTACTTCTGCTAGTAGATGTACCTTTTCCTTTCGGCTTGTTTTTTTTAACTCTATCTTTCCCTTCTCTAATTCTATATTTTCCCTCTCTGCTTACCTTTCCCATTCTATTCTTTCCATTTCGGCCTGATTTTCGAAGTCCACAATCTTCATAACAGCTGTTTTTCTTTTTTCTGCTTCAATTTCTAATTACAGTTTCTCCTTTTCTACCTTTTTTCTATATCTATTAACTCCCGTTTGGCTTCCTTTTCCATTTCCCTCGGGTCCCTTTCCATAGCCTGTTCTCCATAAACAAACTTTCTCAGAGATTCCCCTCGTAGCCAAATAGTTTCCCCAGTTCTTCATTGTTTTTAATTGATATTTCAGAAAATCTGATTCGACCAACATAGAGAGCAGTATTTTGCCAAAAATGTAATTGATATAATTTAAACAAACAAACAAGCCATATTTCCTTCTCTAAAAGCAATTAAACAGGAACTTTGTACAAAAGCAAAGTAAAATTAAATGAATACTAACATCATTGTTTTGTCAAGAGCGTCTAAAAAACACAATCATGCACTAATAATGAAACAAAAATAATGTTCTGTAAATGCGAAATGATCCTATTTCTGACACCATATGTAGCAAGATAACTGAGCAAAACACTGTTGACGGCAATACAAATGCAATATATAATGATGTATGATTTAAACAAGAAAAGAAATATGATTGATACGTGCGTGTATGGGTCCAAATGTTGGACGAGTTAACAATTTCATACGAACCTACTCGTGCAACAAATGCAAATGCTAATATATGACCTTATACGGTACATGGACAAAAAGAAAGTACCATTCACGGTATACTACAAAATAGAAAGAATGAGTCTTACACAAATGCAAAACAAATGAACTATTCACTCAAAATAGTGAACTAAAATTTTACTCAAATAGTAAATAAAAGCATTTACTCAAAATATACACAAGAAACGAAACCGACCATATGTTTTTAATAAAGTAATTGATTAATACAATTTCGTGAGAAGTCATTCCTATTCGAATGACGACCAGTAAAAAACAAATGTTTGCACTAAACCTAGCCTAGTAGAATGTATGAAAAATGCTGGACCTTGCTGCCACTGATAGACCTGAACGCCAGACTGCTCTAGTAGCTACGGGAATAGGCAGATATAACATCGACATTTCAGCTTTGAGTGAGACTCTTCTACGTGGATATGATAGCATGGTAGACTGTGGCTATACATTCTTATAGAGTGGAAAGAATGAAGAATATTGCAGAGAAAACGGTGTCGGTCCTGCTCTTAGGAACTCCATTGCTAACATTCTTGGTCAGGACCTTACACCAATTAGTGATAGGATAATAACAATAAGACTGCCACTGGAGAAGAGAGTCTACGCCACAGTCATTTGTGTTTATGCACCGACAATGACCAACTCCGAGGAAAACAAGGATGAGTTTTCCAGTTGTCTCAAAACTGTTCTTTTTCCAAGGTTCCAGATAAAGACAAACTGATTCTAACTGGAATCTTCAATGCAAAAGTTGGAAAAGATCACGAAGAATGACCTGAAATGCTAGGTGTTCATGGCATTGGCAGATGCAACTAAAATGGTGAACTTCTACTTTATATATGCTCTTAGAATGGCCCTGTCATCACCAATACAATTTTCAAGCACAAGGAACAACAAGAAGACTACCTGGATGCACCCACAACCAAAGCACTGGAATATCTTGGATTATGTGATAACAAGACAGAAAGACCTGTATTATCTGCTTAAGACAAGAGTGGTGAGAGGTGCAGTTTATGTTCAACCGACCATCAAATGCTAAAATCCACAATGAAATTCTCAGTCAGCATACGGCACAATAGAACTGCCACCAAACCACCGCCCAAGAGTGAAGGATGTCTCCATCAAAGTGAAGGTCGATAATGAGATCTAGAGAGATCTTACGATCAGATTAAACCCGATGGGTGATGCGATTGAAGAGAGTTAGCAAAAACCTAAAAACTGTAGTGCGTCACTCAGCGGAATTTGTTCTTTAGAAGCCAAACCAGAATCATTAAGGTTGGCCTGACGAAGGGGACATTGGGCTTGAAAGACTACTGACAGGTATAAAATAGACACTGGAAAAACTGTTCCAAATGAATACATGATCCAGTAAAGCGAAGTATGTATTATGCAAACGGAAAAACTAACGGTACACCAGGAAGTTGAAATCAGACTGGTGGGAGGCAAAAGCAGAATAATTACAACATGCAGTTGACGTGAACGATACGAAGAGATTATATACAGACGTACTGAAAGTTTATAGACTCAGAAAGAGAGGCACCACTCAACTCATCTTCAGTTATGGACAAATCATCTTGCAGGAAAAGAGCGATATCTTGAATAGATTTGCAGAGTATTTTAACCAACTGCCTAACATCCCAGGTAGCATTGACCCTCGAGAATTTCAGGCCATCTGGCAACGACCGAAGATAGAATCACTCTCAGAAGCCCCAAATATGCGGGAACTGACTAAAGCTATTGATAACAAATGATCGTTGTGGAATACCTGAAGAACTCTGGAAATATGGTGGTATGGAACTGATGAAAAATCTTCATAATCTTATGCTGAAATCTGGAGTGAAGAAAAGGTACCCCGGACTTGAAAAATGCTAGTATTCTGCCAAAAATTCAAGAAGGGAAGCCGTAAGGAATATGAAACCTCCTGAAGTATATCCCTCCCATAAATCGATGGTAAGATTCTTTCTCGTTGAACATGATTGATGAACATATTTCTCTGAATGCCGTGTCAGAGAGCCAAGGTTGCTTCCGTAGTGGCACGGTCACGATGGACATGATCTTTTGTGTTCGTCATATACCAGAAAAGTGCTTGGAACAGAACATGCCACTGTATGTAGTCTTTATGGATTTCAACAAAGCCCTCGACACAGTATCTAGGGATGGCCTATGACAAGTGCTCAGAAAGTTCGGCACAACATAACAAATCATTAATGTCATCAAAGCCCTCCACACTGGTATGCAAGCATATGTTGCCCACGGCAGTGTGCAGTTCTAAGAATTTCCAGTAGGAACTGGCGATAAACAGGGATGTGTACTGGTTTCGACAATCTTCTCTCTCTATTTAGCAGCAAATACTTGAGGTAGCTTTCAGGGGTACAAATGAAGGTATATGAATTCAGACACGCCACAATAGAGATCTGTTCTATGTGTCACACTTCAAGGCAAAGACAAGGACCAGGCAATCGATGGTGCGAGATATGTTGTTTGCTGATGACAGTGCCATTGTAGCAAAGAATGCAGAGGATATGCGGACATTAGTGGACAAGTTTTCCGAGACTGCAAAATAATTCAGCTTGAAAATAAACATCAATAAGACAGAATGCATGTACCAACTGGTACAACTCTTCAGCTTACCTTCTCCATCAAACCCCATAACCATTGATGGTGAAGACCTAGTTTAGTGCAAAAACTTTGTCCACCTTGGTAGTATTATCTTAGAAAATGCTAGCCTTGAGAGTGAGATAACATACAGGTTGTGGAAAAGCAGCACTGCTTTCGGCAAGCTACAGCATAAGGGCAGGAACAATACTCATGTGTCAGCACTGTGAAAGGGAAATTATATCGTGTCATAGTGATATCATCTCTCCTGTATGGTTCAGAAACATGGAAGATATATCCTACACAGGCAAAGAGACTTCCTTGCTTGTATGATGCGTCGCCACCTCCGCCCAATTCTACAAATTAAATGGGAGGACACGGTCACAAAGATAAAATTAATTAATTGTCTATGACCGACATTCTTATTGAGAAAAACCTAATATGGCTTGGTCACGTCCATAAGATGGATTCTTGAAGTAACATATGTACTCACAACTGAAGAAAAGGAAACAAATCAAGGAAGACTGCGGCTAAGATTGAAGGATGTAACTAAGAGAAACACGAAAGCTAGACAAATAAACTCTAGGAGATGAAAACCTCTGGCTCAAGGTCGAGAGGAATGGAGGAAAAGCATCTAAGCGAGACCTATGTCATAGGACAGTCATCATTGACCCACCGTGTGACTGCAATGATGATGATGATGATGATGATGATGATGATGATGATGATGATGATGATGATGATGATGATGATGATGATGATGATGATGATGATGATGATGATGATTGCAACATACTTGGTGTCAATTGTTTTTTATTTCTACGCTACAAATCGAGTTTGCCAAGAGGTCGAATGGTATTGTACGTATTGGCTTATACGGATTAATGTGTTTAAACGAAAACTAATCCTATCATTTCAGTGGAATGAGAGTTACCTGCCTATTCGGATTAAGTTGTAAATTTTCTTCAAATATCTGTCAAGTCCAATGCTTGCCATGGACATAAATATATCAGACATGATGAACTGACGCAATTATGTGACATCCAACAGATTTTTCCAAACGTTTTTATGGCATTTCACCTATAAGCCAAGTTTATGGATTAATATAAGTATTGATGAAGTCCGAAAATTAAGCCGACACTTTGTCAAGGTGGCTGCTTCTTTCTGTACGACAGCTGTCACCTCAGATGAAAATGACAAGTAATAGATCGGTCTGTCCAGGCTGTTTGATAACTTTCGAACAGAGCTGTAGTTACTGTTCAAAAAAACAATTTGTCTAGATGCCGATAGATGCACTTCGACGACAAATATAGAACTATACGTCCAGTTGACAAGGAGTTAGATGAAATCGTATAGGCTTGGTGGGACTATATAAATGGTAGACATTGAACTAGATCAATCCACATAGTTGATGTGGAATCAGATCAATCGTCACAGGCTAAGTGGTACTATGCAAATAGATGACACGATATTAGATCAACCCACATAGACCGTACGATTTCTTCAAATAGTTATATAATTTGTTTAGTTCTTAACTTTCGTTAAATATGTTATATGAATTCTTCTGCAATACGACTACACTCAATTTGTAGGTACCCCAAATAAAACTAATTGTATACAACAGCGCTCATGTTTCCAGTATCCCAAATAAAATTATGATCTACAACAGCGCTCAAGCTTCCAGAATTCCAAATAAGACTAATGATAAACAACAGCGCTCATGTTTCTAGTATCCCAAATAGAATTAATGATATACAACAACGCTCATGTTTCCAGTATCCCAAATAAAACTAATGATTTACAACAGCGCTCATGTTTCTAGTATCCCCCCCAAAAACTAATGATATACAACAGCGCTCATGTTTCTAGTATCCCAAATAAACTAATGCTATACAACAGCGCTCATGCTTCCAGTATCCCAAATAAAACTAATGATATACAGCGGCGCTCTTGTTTCCAGTATCCCAAATAAAATTAATGATATACAACAGCGCTCATGCTTCCAGTATTCTAAATAAAATTAATGATATACAACAGCGCTCATGTTTCCAGTATCCCAAATAGAACTCCTGACAATCAACTGTGCTCAATTTTCCTCTACTCCAAATATGACTCATTGTAAACGTCGCTCAGTTTTCCTGTACCCCAAATATAACTAATTGTAAACATCGCTCAGTTTTCCTGTACCCCATATATGACTCATTGTAAACATCGTTCAGCTTTTCTGTACCCCAAATG